>KZ868926.1:0-11432 GCA_003456935.1 Machilis hrabei | reverse complement strand
CTTTTCCATGACCTTTGATAGAACAGATACTAGAGCTATTGGGCGGTAATTGGAAGGTAGAGATTTATTACCTTTTTTAGGGATAGGCTGTGTATGTGCACGCTTCCAGCAGTTAGGAAAGATGCCTGACTGAAAAGATGCTATACAATAATTTGGTTGTACAATTGTATCAGATTCTGTGATTTCTTTGCGTGTCAGCACTATTGGGCAGTGGCGTGCCAAAGAATTCCCATTAGTTAAAATTTAAAATAAAGCACAAAATNCATTTTGTTCAAAGTTACAAAATATTCAGAATTTGTTTTCCACTAACAAAAATATTTTGAAATACATGTATTTGTATAAACAGATACTCGTCTTTTAAGAGATTACAAATTCCTGAACTGAAACTCAACTTTAGTATTAAAACATATGTCAGTCAGGTTTTTTAGAGGGAAAAATAAGAGGTTTCATTCACCCCTCCCGCACTTCCTCCCGGAAATGCCATTCAGNGTTGTCAAGTGGAGGAATATTTTTCGTAAAACAAAAATGTCCGTCAAAAGGGAGATAGAGACAAATGTTCAGCAAAATTAAGAAAAATGCTAATTTGAGTTGTTCAGCATTAAAATAAAAGCTTATAATTATTCGAGTAAAAATTAGCTTCACTTTGTTAGCATTATTTTCCCTTCGCATTCTACACCCTTTCTTCTTTTCTGTAATTTGTCAATACTCAACATACAGATTTAGGTTACCTATTTTATGCTCCTCCCCGAAACTAAATTTTATCACTAAAGTTGCTTCTTTTATAAAACGTATTTCGAAAAAATTTCCGGGGGCTACATCTCCCGAACCCCTTTCCGCCAGTCTAGATATAATAGGATTAAAAAAAAAAAAGTCTGAAAAATCGCATCCCCATGTCAGAAAATCTCGCGTCGCCACTGTTTTTTTTAGGGGCACCATGTGTGGACAATATTCCAATATAGGCCGAACTTATGCCTTGTAAAGAGTTAAGAGTTGCTCTGCGTATATTTTCTGGCACTGGAAGCTCTGTATTTTAGCATCCACAACAAAGCAGGGACTAAACCTTTCGAGAAAAGCACGTTTTGTCCGTTTTCTTCTTATAATTTAAGTAACCACACGAACAAACTCGCAAANNTCGATCACTTGTAAACATACTAATCTCTTGATGTACAGGAATTTGTTATGACACACGTTCGCCATTTTTGTATAACATGAAGCCACGGTGTTTTTAAGTGATGTCTAAATGGAGACTTTAATAGCTTATAAATCCACTCGCGTAATCTTCATGCTACTCATGCTTTACAACAATTTAATTAATGGAGTAAAGCCCACATTAGGTGCTCATAAATAAGAAACTAAGGCAGTTTTATTAATTCTGTTAAATCAAACTAAATATGTAGCATTTGTAACAAAAATTATAAAATAAACTGCTAATGTGGAACTGAAATAAAAATCCCAATTTCACCCTACAACCAACGGATCGTACTACGCAGTATAACGAATGAGCATCATAATACTCGTATATCCCACAATATGTGTACACATGCTTACAGGTGAAGACGCTGTTTCATTTCTATTATTGAGTCTTTCCTTTTGCCAACAAACAATTTAACCCAACAGGCAGGCGTTAAATTGATTTCAGTCTGAATCAAATTAATGTAGACATGTCGTATTACTTAAATACACTCCTAGACGTGCCCCAATTACAATTTAAACGTTTAAAAAAATACGTGAGCTGCCGCAGCATTTTCAGACTAAGAAAATCGCTCAACATGGTCCATGTCTGGCAGGCTCCCAAACAAAACTCCGGGTGCCTCGCATCTCTATGGCAGCCTTGGCCCACTGCAGTCAGTCAGTCAAATCGATACCGATGGCCAGGGTTAAGGACAACCATTTTTACATCATCTTGGCGTAGTTACTGCAGGCAAATAACAAACAATATTTGAGTCTACAGGCTATCTTAAAAAATGTCATACTACAGAGGAAAACTAACTACACAATTCTTATCAAAACCTTGAAGAGAACATAATTTTATTCGACTGTATGCAGGTTTCATTAGCAAACAATATACTTGAGTAAACAGGTTACCGTGATAACTGGCTACGCTNCATATTTCGTTATCTTAGCAGCTGTCAATAAGCTAAAAAGGTGTCCTTAATTCACGTAATTGTAACCTAAAACATAACGAGTATGCCACTTAGTTACTGGTTAAAGTAGCGCATATTAGTGCGCTGAAAACTTTTACGCCGTGTAAGTGAACCGGTGGGGTGGGTGTGCGTGATCTTCCAATATCCGAGTGCATTGTTGCGTGACACGAACTTGTCAAATACACACAGCTGTAACCAAGCTCGCAAAAGCCGTTCAAACGACGACTAACGACACATCACTGATCATATTACCACAAATTCAACACAAAGGAATTTTATATTGAAAATATTATTGCACAGATGTCGAAGAAGAAGAAACTGAACTTGTCNAATTATAGTTCAGACTGAAACCTTATCCAAGCAATTTAATCAGCACCAAAGAGGTTGAATAACCTTTCCAAAAAGTAAATGACACCGAAGCACAAGAAAATATACATGTACATAATTCAATTGTTGGTGACTGTAACGGCAATGTTCAACATCACGAGTAGGGATGGATAAATGTCGGATATTTTTACACTGGAAAGTGTGCGAAAAGTGAAAAATTTGGAAAACATTGGTAAAATTAAATACATGTTCACACGTCAATAGGTCGAATTACATGCTCAAACGCTTGTGATAGCCCTAAATAATCATTCTTACATCAAGGTTTAGCTTACATAATCTGACTAAGCCCTAAAGATGCAAAATTATTCAAGTTTCCACTATTTAGGAAAGTAAAGCTTTGCCAATAGGGTCAAGCTGCTTTACAAGATCTTTGACTTGTTTNTACAAGTTGAAATCTCGTATGTGCCTCAAAACAGTTTCATCGATTTCTTCACTGAGTTCATTTGCAATATTTATATAAGCGGGATGATTTCTAAGAAAAGTTTTCATAAACATTAACTGACCATTCCACCTTGTATTACCTGGTAACTGAGGTTTTACACTGTCAATGCATGCTCTTAACCATGCACCTGGAGCATGATGGTTTCGAAAGTATTTTTGCACATGAATTATACATTGTGTTATAGTAACCGATGTTATGTCCAGTCCGAGGAGATTAAGCCAATGTGCCGAACAACCATACATGAATACAATATCATCCTTTTTCTCCATGTTTTTTGCATTGTCAGCCTAAAGCCAAGGTATCGCTTCAATATCACATTAAGCTTTAAAGATGAAGGAACTATACTTCACCAACCACATTTTACACAATGGGGAGGGTTTGGAGTTGTATGTGTAGGTCGAACGCTGTCGTAGCTACTTAATTTCACTGTACGGAGATTAAAACCAAACTCTACTAACCGAAGAATAAAAAGGAAACANTACAAATGCGTGTACACGCTTCGACGTGCAAGAAAAATTTGCAANACAACTGTAGATACTCTATATACTGCATATACATTACAGTAACACTAAACTGCATACAACAGTGGTTTATCACTAATATTATACTTTCTATACAGTGAATTCCACTTCTTCGACGTTTTATTAACGTATGTGCACTGAATTTTACATACAATTATTTAAACAGTGCTTTATTAGAACGTACAATTCATACCAATGTGGTTGATCACAGGTTTGCATTTCTTTACTACGTAAACAGTGGTCATGCATTATTAAACTCTTCTTATCTTTAGATTGAGGTCGGACAATTAACTTTATAAAAATGTTCCTAAACTGATTAGGTGTAGCCTGATTCATTAGCTTCACTCAAAGTATATACTCTAAGCTGCCACTAAATAAACCAACAGAGTCACTTCAGGGCGATAAGAATAAGAAGGTCACGCAATAGCGCAGTCTCGCTACCAGATTCAATCTCGCTTGTTCTCACTTGGCACGAAATCTTCGTTTTCATTTACCTTGAATTGATCAAGATACAGTGCCCCGGAACTTAAATCAATATTTCACATCCATGCACCTCAGTTGACGCCACACATCTGCGCTCTCAGGAAACTAATGGTTGCAACCTGTAACTAGGCCTACATGAAGAACTTGCAAATATAAAATACAAACTCGATAATTCTTAAATCTGTAAGCACGTCACGCTTAAATTAAAGTTAGCAACTATTAATATGTGGTCACGAATTCAACAAATGAAAAGAAAATAGTTATAAAACCTAATATATTATTAAGGCTTTTCTAAAAATGGACAAAAACTCGACCGAAGGTTATCTGACACTGCAGACGACAAATCAATGATTCACAAAAACTGGTACACGTGTCCACGCCGACATACCTGATTAGAAAATAATTATGTCAGCCACAACATGGTACCGGTATTATTAAAAGCAGCGATCTGACTGCTGATTTGTCGACGATGTACTTTGGTCACTTACGTAGTCTTTTTGGCGCTACATAAATTTCTCGAAGACGAGGTACAATAACCGAACACAACGGTACCGTAGGAAACAAGAGTTTGCTGAAATTTTTAAGAATACAGAAAAAGATGTACGTAAAGCATAGACCTTTCAAGAGTGCAGCAGTAAACATTATCTCGTCACAGAAAACTACAAAAGCCTGTGAAANATTGTGCACAACACAGGAAAACAGAAACAGATTTTGTTCCGATTAAATTATTTAATTTGCATTTTAATCTTATTTTTGGGGGTTTAAAAACAGAATAACGAAATAACTAATCTTTGGATTAAGCAGCCTCCTTTTAGGGAAAAGCCGCCAACGTTTCGCCAGGAGAACTGAACACCTTTATAAATTTTACAAATATCGCGAAGCATAGGTTAACACAGTTCGGTGTTATTGTAGTACCATTTCCTTAGNAACGGAACAGNGTAATGTAGCAACAGAGTATATTAAGTCAGCACAAAATCATCAGACGGGNTCAAATTTCCTATCACCAACAATTTTGACTTTAGTGATTTTATTATATTTGTTATGTGGCACAAAGTATGTTCATTCGTGCTTGTGAAGTTGTTTTCACATTACTTCAGTAGAACTAATTAAATTACGATTTTAATTAGCAAACTCCAAGATAAAACTCCCTGCTTACGGAGTTCAATAATTCTAACTTTTTCTCTAGTGCAAAATGGTTCTTCCCATCACCCACAAAAAGAAAATCCTTCAGCTTAGAAAAGCTTTAAAATATCTTTAGGACATTCTTTTTTGCGAAATAAACACGCATGCAGCGGAAACTAAGATCATTATTGGTTGGTCATTCTTGCACTTGGATGCCATTCTATTTCGCGAAACTAACACGCATTCTGCGGAGACTCCGACAATTGTGGACGGTNGTACATACAGTAGCCTATGTCCTGGAGCGGGCAGAGAGGCTCCTGAGATACCACCTATCCTTAGTCAATAACATACGGTATGACAGATTAGAAAGTATCGGAGATGTGTCAACAGTCTTGTCGTAAGGATTGAAATCTAGTCTTGGCTAGAGTGTGCATATTTAAAAAATTAAGGCCACTGAGCTAAGTGCATCTGGGAGCGTTGTAATTTTGTTTAAAAATGTGTGTTTATGAAAATGGAAAGTGCTGTGAAAGCCCTAAACGGAGAAACGTCGAAGCCGCAGAAAAACTGCAGAGCAGACAGCAAAGCACCAGAAGGATGTGGTGACGCTGAAAGACGCTGAAAGTAGAGGCGTGATGCTCGTTGAATGTTGTGAGGTCCTGTCAGCTGTCAGGAACTAGTGGTGCGATTATGGACAGTTTAGCGATTTGAGATGCTGTCTGCCAGTAGCTGAATAAAGGTGACTTTGATGTTGCCGCAATTGTTCTTTGCATTTGAGGTTGCCTTTGCTACAGGTTTAGGCTGTGAAGGTTTGGCTCTTTAATGGGAGCCTTTGATTTCAAAACAGACAGGTTGGCTTAACGGTAGAGTGCTCGCCTCCTGATCGGAAGGTCCCGGGGCTGCCTCCTAGCCTTGAGTATAAAGGATTNTCCTACGACTCTGTCTGTGAAGCACTCCACAATAAGGTATGATCGTAGGCGTCATCCGGGTGGAACGTTAAAAGGAGTGTCCCACGATAAGTGTTCAATGTAAAAGAACCCACCACCGGCTATGTGTCGAGTGAGTGGCAAAATTCAATCATCCTGAAACGTCGACGGTGTCTCCATTTTTTAGACCATCGCAGTCAGAAGCGTGGGACCATAAACTAAAAATAACCCCCAAAAATGTATTTCCNAGTCCACTTTCTTGCAGTCGTTTTTTGTTTTTATTTATTTATTCACATTTACAATATATAATATTTACATACAAAATTGTTCACAATTGAGCAATGCTTGTAGGCGTGAACGTTACAGTTATTTTAAATTTATTAGAAGAAAAATGTTAGAATATACAGTGATATTCCATTATATGTATAAATACATGCAACAGTAAAGTACAATGCCAAATTGCAAGAACAAAATTTTTTAACAGAACTAAATTTGTTATGTTGAAAATGGAAATAATTTTTGTATAATTGATGCGGTGCTTATAAATTTAATAATCCAGTTTTTTCACATACCTTTTTGTTGTATGGATCCATGAATTAATTTAATTTCTGGTGGGATATTATTGTCAATGTAACTCAGCATATATATCGACTGATGTTGTATGTTTGAAGTTAATGGAACTTCTAGCGAGTTTTAATTTGGTGCTACTTTTGATCAATATTTCTTGTACCAATTACCTTTAAGCCTCCGCTTAATCGTCGAAAAAGATGCGTATAAGCATGGTATAACGCCCCGTAGTTTTTTACAGCACTCTTACACATATGTTGGGTCTGCAATTATTAGCTTTGAGTGCTGACTCCACTTCGGCAACTCGAGTTTGCATTGCTACTCTGGTAACAGCAAGTGTATATTCGACTCATTTGTTCTAAATAGGAACATCCTTGACTTTTGTCGTCGGTGTCACTGAAGGTAGTTTTGACCGAGCGGCAGAGGCTGGTTGGTGTATTTGCTGACTCGCTGAGCACTGTNTGGGTGCCTCGGTCAGTCGATGCAGTAGCTGCAGGAGACTGAATTTGAGGGTCAATCTTAATAGACGCACCGCGTAGATAAATGCCTTTCTTGTACAGCAATGTGAGTCAGCTCAATGATACGTTTGAGCTGGTTGTAAAGGTGACAAGTCGCCATCTTCCTCTNTTCGTCAGTCATCCAAGATGTGACGGCTAAAGGAAAGATGTGAATGCCGCCGTCGCACTTAATACGTCGTATCATCATAAAGTCATATTTTCCGTCGATATCATGGATGCTTGTGCTGTTTATTTTTTGTAGCACGACATCTGCTTTTGCCGATTGCATAGTCGCAGAACGCGTACAACGTTGAGCTATAATCATCGTGGGCCTTGTTGGGTTGCCTAAAGTGTCAAGTCGTGTCAACAGTTGGACTGAAAACCACTTCAAAACAAGCATCAAGAATGCAGAAGTATAAGATACATTTATTTGTTGCAAGTCACTGTTAAACCTAAGAAATGTTTGCATATACGTACTTTGTGTATGCACCCATCAACTTACAACAACGGGCGTGCGCGAATATAGAGTGAGGGTAATTTGACAAACATGTATTCCTTGTCCTGTTTTTTTACCACGATAATCTGTGACGAATTTAACTGCGTAATATGTAGGAGTAAGTATCCTTAGCTTCTTATAATGCAAAAATATGTTTTAGCAGCCTGCACAATGGTTTAAGGGCGATGCCACCGAAGGTTTAATTTTTCTTTTAGACGCTAGACTTTAAAAAGAACTTAAGTATTTTTAATTCAAGGTCTCACGCAACAACTTGGTAATGCAGATGGTATTTCGTGCAACATCAATTACAATCTAAATATAAAATGCTGTAGTAAACTCAAACTTGAGAAAGACTGCCTTTCTAGAATTTTACAAGAATTTTTAAAAAATCCAGTAAATATACAAAACAACGCAANACTGAAAACCACTTCAAAACAAGCATCAAGAATGCAGAAGTATAAGATACATTTATTTGTTGCAAGTCACTGTTAAACCTAAGAAATGTTTGCATATACGTACTTTGTGTATGCACCCATCAACTTACAACAACGGGCGTGCGCGAATATAGAGTGAGGGTAATTTGACAAACATGTATTCCTTGTCCTGTTTTTTTACCACGATAATCTGTGACGAATTTAACTGCGTAATATGTAGGAGTAAGTATCCTTAGCTTCTTATAATGCAAAAATATGTTTTAGCAGCCTGCACAATGGTTTAAGGGCGATGCCACCGAAGGTTTAATTTTTCTTTTAGACGCTAGACTTTAAAAAGAACTTAAGTATTTTTAATTCAAGGTCTCACGCAACAACTTGGTAATGCAGATGGTATTTCGTGCAACATCAATTACAATCTAAATATAAAATGCTGTAGTAAACTCAAACTTGAGAAAGACTGCCTTTCTAGAATTTTACAAGAATTTTTAAAAAATCCAGTAAATATACAAAACAACGCAATGAATATCCTCTTTACCCTACCCAGTAGTCTGCGTTGCTATTTTTTATGTCACTTCGTATTCACTAAAGCCTTATTATTTATATATATCAGTGACGTAACTTAATAGTGTGTTCAGTTATTTCGGAAGTTGCGAACCATGATTTATGCCGATACGCGTTATAAAAATCATAAAATGTTAAGTAAACATTATATAATCGTACGCCTATATGGTAGAATAAGAAAATTAAAAAAGTTGTTATTGCCTTGCCAAAGCATTTTTCACCACAACAATTGGCTAATTAATTAATTAACGCATATGAACATCATACCCTTATCGACGCAAGGTTACCGTTTTCGAGATTCCAGTAGACTTATCATGAAGTATTTGCCGAGTTCATTTCAATTTCTGCTTTAACCACTCACTTTTCTCGGTAGTACGGAGGTGTAGCTAGCTGTATGTGGTGCAATTCTACTATTAGGACCGAGTCATACACGACAAACACCAAATTCACTCAATACGAACGACAAAGCTAACATCTTTCCGGCTGACAACACAAGACCTTCAAAAGTACAAAACAGTTACGCTGCTGTTGTTGACTTGGAAATCGTAGATCGAAACCTTGTGGGCAGTAAGCGCAGCAAAATGTGCGTTATGTACAACACCCCGCTGGGAAGGCCAAATCAATCCTAACAGGACCAATGTGAAACCCGTTAGGCAGAACGGTTAAAAATATTATCACCGCAAACAGAATGTGTATACATTAATATCCGCTATTAATAAACAACCCACACAGGCAACAAGATATCAGTCAAGAACTTCTCCGTTCATCCAAAAACAATGAAGAATACTACCTAACGGTTTAAAAATAAGGAAAAAATATATTTGATGAACAAAGCA
Organism: Machilis hrabei; assembly: GCA_003456935.1. Taxonomy (NCBI): domain Eukaryota; kingdom Metazoa; phylum Arthropoda; class Insecta; order Archaeognatha; family Machilidae; genus Machilis; species Machilis hrabei. The sequence goes on along the minus strand of KZ868926.1, from coordinate 2,019 downwards.
TCCACGTTCCACACCCATTAGAAGCACACATTCATTGTTTTCTGATTNGTTTAGTAACTGATACAGGATGACGTCAACAAGAGGCGGCTTCCTTAATTTTGTCGGTGCCAAACATTACTGCCCTCTGCAACATTTTTCGCATCCTCTGTGCGCACAACGGAATTACCTGACGACTGACGTTGCATCAGGTTTGTTTTTATGTGCCTGAAACAACGCCAGAGAAACTAATTACACATTTTAAAGGAGCTTAAGCTCAACATATATGCGCCGAATAAACAGTGACAAACACAAACAAGCTCATCCTCAACACTTCACCAGCTGTATACTACATTTCAAGAGCACAAAACGCTGTAGGCTATCAAAACACGCGTATTTACAACAAGAAAAGGAATTGCCAGCGTCACTTAAAGACTTAACAATGATCTTGCACGCCAAGTAATCTCGAGAATACGCCAAGTCTTCGCCTTTGGTTAAAATTGTGAAATCTGAATCTGAAAGTCCAATTAGGTTCATCTTATCGCGGTATTTCCCGTGAAACACCTTGACCATTCACTAGAACGATACTCTTTTTTTATTAAGCCAATTAATTATTTCACAACTGCCTCCCTAAATGTGATCGCTTGCAGCAAGCTGTTCTAAACTTAGCTCCTACTTTCCATTCCACTCGAAAAATAAGAGTGAAAGTGGTTTAACTAGTTAACACTTNGGAGTCCATTTCAAGTTGTTCTTTTTTTAGCTGTATTTCGTTTGCATCGCAGTAGAAGAGAGAGAGNAATAGCAATTGCATAATAAGTACGACAGTCGTTTTGATCGGAATATTTTAACACGCCAAATTACTTATAAACTGAATGTTTATACACTATTTAGTTGGGCATTATCCATTGTCTGCTACGTTTCGAGACATATATTTGCTCTCGTTGCCAAGCTGAGAACTATGAAATTTATCTCCGGCTCTGGGATTTGAACACACATCTCATGATCCAAAGTCGAGTACGTATCCACTCGGGATAGCCGAGTGGAGCACGTGATGGGTCATTTAATTAAGAATGGAGGTCGACTTTAAATGTAGGATACCTGATTAACACAGCTAATTTTGTTTCTAAGGGTATGAAATAATTTAGGGGTGGCTTGAGAAATACAAATGCCTGAAAATGACTCAATATGATGAGTCCTAGTTCCNCTTATCTGTGGATGTAAATATATCCCACTTATTCTGAGGAACTGTAAAGGGTTCAAAATCACAAAATGTAGGCCTATTCCTTATCGGTATAAAAATTATTCTTTGACATGTCTGTACACTTCAAAACCAAAGAAATCTTGGATACTGTCGCTTAATAGTAATATGGCAATTTAAGATACACTGGTATATGGCAAGTCATGTTAGACCCTATAACTACTGTGTCGAATATTACGAATGATGACAGGCCTAGTTACAACATACATGCCCACATCCTGTGAAGTCAAGCCAAACCATTCCTTTGGTAGTTAGACAACTTCACATGTCTTTACCATGATCCAAATGCAAGGGCAAAATNCTCGTCAAAGGAAAATGCATGTCTTAAAAATAGAACACATAGTGAGCCAGTTAAGAAGCAGTAAACAAAAACTACAATATACCTAGAGCTGTGAAGTTAAATATAGGCTAGTACTAGTGTTACTGGACAGCATATGTGTTTAATTCATAGTCAAATACTTGGGTCTCACATTCNCAAGAAATGAATGTATAGCTACACACCATACAANTATTACAATAATAACAAATTAACCTATAAAGCCAACTGTCTNTATGGTATGGCCTTATCTAGGATCTATGTAATTAGAACACAAAGTTCAGCTGGTACATCAATTAGCATTTCCAGAATGTTCCACACAATTAGTCAACTCTAGGCTATAGGTATACAAAGCTGATCAATTTTATTTCCTTCTCAAAACAACTGTTTACTCATGGATTACTTTTGTTAGACCAATTCACACTTATGCTACCATTAAACCTACTGGCTGTGCTGTCAGCTTAAATCA
>KZ868925.1:96744-112511 GCA_003456935.1 Machilis hrabei | reverse complement strand
TTTTTTGTGTTCGTGATTTTTATTGATGTACATCAACATAAAATCCACAGACAAGAATGTTTTGTGTCATGGTATAATGCATTCCTGAATTATAAAATTTTTTTGATAGAATGTTTTGTCATGGTATAATGTGTACCTAAATTATAAAAATTTTGTGATGTCAAACTTTATTGTTGAATTTTGAATACCAAATTAATTAATAAAATATTAAATGTGAGTCGTTAGTTATCCCGGTCAAGGTTCAGTTTTCATATCAAATTCAGCTTAATCTATATATATATAAGAGGGGAATGAGTGTACGTCACTCTGAAATATCAGAACTGGAATGGTGGATTTGGCTATATTTTTTTTTTTGTCTTGGTCTGTAGAGTGCCTGAAAATTTTGTTCACGCAAAATATTTTTGTCAAGCCAAATATAGAACATTAAAGTTCCTGTTTAAAATGCACAGGAGACAGCAATGCCATCTAATTGGCAGCTGCTGTACTGCGTAACGATGCGTGCCATCTTTCGATAGCTTGTTTAATAATACTCTTTATTGAACATAAGTACACAGAAGGCCAATTAATTAATGAAATATTAAATTTTGTTCATTAGTTATGCAGGTTAAAGTTCAGTTTTCTTATCAAATTCAGCAATAAGCCTTGACCTCAAACAATTTGTATAATTCAGGAATACATTATACTATGACACAAAACATTCTTGTCTGTGCTCCTTTATGGCTTTGACTTACCATTAAACTTCCAACCGTATTCTAGTTTAAATAAACATCCCGTTTTTTGTTTTTCTAATTAGTTATTTACTTTGTTAGTGTAAAGTTTGATAAAGAAACAAGGAACTGTTCCCAAATATAGCACCATAAAAAATGCATTCCAAGTACTAATTGGGTTATTAATTGCTGTTTTTATCCCAACAGCAATGACAAGTAATAACCCAATTAATTACTTATGCGTATTTCTAGACGTCACCCTGTAATCAATCTAAGCAGCCATTGCCAGGGATGACTAACTTGCCAAGTCTTTGTTTCTATATATTTTCAATTTCTTATGTACAAAAAATTGCATTAGCTGTCAATGTGGAGCATTTAATAAATAAATAGTACAGAAACTGTTTTTACACTTACATTTATTGGTAAAGTCAGTTCTTATGGTATCAGACAATACACGTCCCACAAGTAATCCGCACAGCAATTCCAAATACAAAAAGTGACTATTTCTCAAACTGCCGTACAGATTTCACTTTACATTACTTATGTAACACTTTATACTAAAAGTTTAAAAAAATATATGTACATAAAGGAGGGATAGCATAGCTTACAGTGCTATGCTCTTCATTTCTTTCGTAATACTACACCAGGATAAAGTATGATTCACATCTCTTCATTTCTTATTTGAAATGGCAACTTCAAAGCAGGAAATACAATAACAGAACAACAAAGTTCAAAAAAATCCATTTGCCCAATGTGAGCTTTTAACGGGTCACAGACATACATATCAAAAGATGCAATGAACTTACTCTACTGACAACAATCATTACAGTTTCACAAACTGCTTAGAGTAAAGAAAGGTAAATAGGCCTGCCATGAATGCTTTGTTCATGGAGCGTATGTACTGCTGCTTCAGCTTGTTCAGGCGAAGGAAACGCAACGCGAGCATCGCCAGTTGGCATGCCGGATTCGTTGTAACGCCTAATTACATTTTCACGAGATATACTGTAACCGTCGAAAAAATCGAGTATGTCTTCGATGCCTGATCTGTAAGGGACGTTTTCCATAGCCACAACACATCCAGGCCTGCCAAAACCTTCCACCAAGGGCAATTCCTTTTTAAAGCCAGGACCGCGACCACCGTACGACTCCTGTGGCTGCATCGATCTGTTTGTAGTGGGCATCATCATCGGCCTTGTACCTAAGAGACCTGGTGCTCTGCCACGTAACGGTAAACCTGGACCAAGTCTTGGATGTCGCAAGAGACCTTCCTGCTGATGAATCATTCCTTGTGGTGGCGGATGGGGCCCTGCACTACGTGGTGAGGTCGTCTGTTGTTCTGGAGGGATACCAAGGGCTTCCATCAAATCAGAACGTGCAATTAACCTAACTGTAATGTTCTTTTTGCCTAATGGCGCACCATTCTTTGTTACAGCTCTGAAAGCATCATCATTGGTTGCAAATTCACAGAAGGCATCTCCAGACATGAGGCCATGACGATCCAACATTATGTGAATGCGGTGAGGCATAAGCCCAACATCAGAAAAGAAATCAATTATATCTCTGTCATTAGCACTGGTTGGTAAGCCTTGAAGAAGAACTGCATTTGATTGAAGAAGTGCATTTTGTTCATCAGTATTAGGATAGATGATCTGACTGACTGGCAACTCAGTGGTGGGGTTTAGTTGTACTTGATTTTGAGGGGCTACCTGTGGACTGGGTTGTACAGACTGCTGCTGCTTCTCTTGTGGCGGTGGTTGTTGTTGCTGCTGCTGTTGTATGTCTTGTGGCTGCTGTTGCTTGTTTTGAGGCTGTTGTTTATTCTGTGGCTGTTGCTGGCTATTTTGTGGCTGTTGCTGGTTATTTTGTGGCTGCTGCTGTTTATTTTGTGGCTGTTGTTTATTTTGTGGCTGTTGCTGCTGTTGTTTATTTTGTGGCTGTTGCTGCTGCTGTTTGTTTTGTGGCTGTTGCTGCTGTTGTTTGTTTTGTGGCTGTTGCTGCTGCTGTTTGTTTTGTGGCTGTTGCTGCTGTTGTTTGTTTTGTGGCTGTTGCTGCTGCTGTTTGTTTTGTGGCTGCTGCTGTTTATTCAGGGGTTGTTGCTGCTGTTGTTTGCTTTGTGGCTGCTGTTTGATTAGTGATAATGGTTGCACTTGTTTCTGCACATTATTTTGATCTGGTTGAGCTACTTGTTGCCTAATCTGTAGCTCTGGCTTTTCTCCTGATTTTGACTGTTCTTCCCTAGGTTTTGGAGCTGTAATTGGACCTGAAGGTTGATTTTTTCCTGCTGGTGTTTTATTTTCAAATTTATTGCCCAACTCTGACTTCACATTTGGCATTGGATCAATGTCAAGGTTTTTGGCAGTCTTAAGTTCTTCAAGGGAACATGGATGTAATGTAACAACCTGATGTCCAATTGTTATGCTTCCTAAAACCTCAAAAGCCCGTTTTGCATCTTTGGGATTGCTAAATTGTATGAATGCTTCATTATTTCTTTTATTTGTAGAATCCACTATTATATCTGCCAGAGCAAAATCCTGAAAGGCTTTCATTATGTCCTGTGCTGTACAGAAGGATGGTAATCCTGACAAAGCCAAACACTCAAAGTTCCCTGTAGCAGTCAATTCTTTTTCATTCTCTTTTGACCATCTATTCTGTCTAGGTGATTTCTCATCACTGTTAGCACCTGGAGTCTGACTCTTATTTTTTGGTAAACCATCTACAGCTTGATCAAATTCCTGCTCTTCTACACCTGTTACTCTAACAGGAGCACCTCTAACGCGAACAGTACCCGTCCTTATTGCATGTTCTCGATCACCCATTCTGGCAAAGCGAACATAAGCTATACCACTCTGAAAAAGCATTTTTATTCCTGTATTTGGAATTATTGCACCTCGAAAACATTCACGAATATCTCTGTATGCAGTTTCAGAGGGCAGTCCTGTAACTTTAATGCAAGCAGATTCATCCAGAACAACTTGTTTTTCGTCTGGACCATGTTTCCGACGATCACGATCTCTGTAGTTGTCACGGTCCCTATTTCTTCGATGACGGTCCCTATCGTGCTCCCTTGAACGTTCTCGTTCTCTATCTCTCTCCCTTGGACGCTCATGATCTCGATGCGATTCCCTTTCACGATCTCTGTCTCTTTCATACGAGCGATCTCTCTTAACATCTCCCGACTGTTCTTCACTAGACATTCGCCTTTTACCTTCAAACTGTTGCCTGCTTGATTCCTCTGGTATATCTCTTCTGAAAAAAGGATTGCGATCAGGAAAACGCATATCGCCATCCCTAGATGAAAATGCCAAATGATCTTCAGTTGGATCTAAAGGAACCTGCATTTCTCGAGGAGGGATTCGACTATCTCTATCTCTTGCAGCAAAGCCTCTTCCAGGACCTGGTCCCATACCTCCCCGTGCCACAAAACCACCACCTCTTGAACGAAAAGGATGGCCTCTTGGAAAGTGGCCTGCTGCACCTGACTCATCTTCAAAACCATCATCAAATTCTCTAATCTCTTCTTCCTCTCTTATTCCTCTTGGTCTGACAGGTCCACCCCATCGGTTACCACGCCCTCTTCGATTTCCTACGACNATATCTTCACCACGATTCAAGTGATAAAAATTGTCTCTGCCCATTTCTGCATCTCCTTCTTCGTCCATTCCAAACTGCTGCTGCATCCCTCTCCCTCGACCTATCCCACTTCCTTCCATGTTTTTAGTCCCTTGCACTGGTCGACCTTCAAAATCCTTTTGATACTTCCTTCCTGGTAGTAAAGATGTTTCAAAACCCCCTCTACCCATATTTCCACCCGGTCCTTCAAAATCTCTTGGATGCTGTATTCCAGTTCCTGGGCTTTCAAAGTCATGAGGAGGTGGCACATGTCCTCTCCCACTCGTCAAGGACGGGCCACCATAATCTCTTGACATAGGTTTTCCTCTGCCTCCCAGTGGTGGAGTACCAAATTCTTGTGGTGTGAACTGATCCACATTACCCATACGATTCACGTCACCAGGTCTACTTCCTAAGAGACCTTCTCGGATAGCAGGAGGTTTACTAACACCTTCGTGAGGTCCAGCAACTGAAGGACCTAATGAACCTTCTCGACTGCCAACATTTAAAGGACCTCCAGGTCCATCACGAATAACTGGGCTTGCCACATTTCCAGGACCTATACGTCTTTCAGGAGCTGCAATACTTCCTCTTCCATCACGAATATCTGAGCTATCTCGTATTCCAGGACCCAACATCCTACCAGGCCCTTCCCAACTTGAGGCTACTGTAGTCATTATTCCTGGTGCATCTCCAAGTATACCATCTGCTGAAACACCAGTTCTACCTTTGGGAAGTCCTTGACCAAAATTTCCTGCTGATGTGTCTCTATGACTCTGACCGTAGGAACTAGATCCATCTCGACGGCTTTGTCCAAACATATTCATTGACATATCATGCATTCTCTGATCAAATGCTCCTCCATGACCACGACCATAGGGTATATTAGATGTTTCAGGTACTTGTGGATTAAAACTTCCAACTGATTCACCAGGATGACCTTGACCAAATGGTGGATTTAATTCACCAGGACGACTTTGGCCGTATGGAGTACTTACTTCACCTGGACGTCGCATACCAAATGGAGCACTTATTTCGCCAGGATGACCTTGACCAAAGGGCACATTTGAGGCAGCAGGAAGATTCTGGCCAACTGAAACACTTGATTCACTATGACGAACTTGGCCAAATGAAACATTTGATTCACCAGGCCGGGCCTGGCCAAATGGGACATTTGGTTCTTCAGGACGACTTTGCGCCAATGGGACTATTGGTTCATCAGGCCGACCTTGACCGAATGGGATTTTTTGATCAACTTGTCGATTCTGAACAAATGAAATGTTTGGATCCACTTGACGACCTTGACTAAATGGAACATTTACATCACCTGGGCGAATCTGACCAAATGGATTATTTGAATCAGCCTGACGACTTTGGCCAAATGGAATATTTGGGTCTGCTAAACGCCCTTGGCCAAATGGAATATTTGGGTCAGCAAGACGACCTTGACCAAATGGAGCACCTGGCTCACCTGGACGACCTTGACCAAATGGNGCACCTGGCTCACCTGGACGACCTTGACCAAANGGGGCACCTGGCTCACCTGGACGACCTTGACCAAANGGGGCACCTAGCTCACCTTGACGAACTTGACTAAATGGGGCAACTGGCTCACCTGGTTGAGCTTGACCAGCTACAATTCTTGGATCACCTGTACGACCTTGACCAAAAGGAACACTAGCCTCACTAGGACGACCTGGGCCCGCAGAAACATTTGGTTCAGCAGGACGACCTTGACTGAAAATAGTATCCGATTCACCAGCACGGCCCTGACCAAATGGTAAATTTGCTTCAGTAGGATGACCTTGACCAAATGGTGCAAGAGACTCAGTAGGACGACCTTGAACAAATGGTGCATTTGAATCACCAGAATGACTCTGACCAAACGGCATACTTAATTCTTCAGGGCGACCCTTTCCATATACTGTATTTAATTGATTAGGATATCCTTGGCCAAATGGTATATTTCCATCACCATGGTGGTCCTTACTCAAGGCTGAAGAAGATCTTTCATGCGAGGCTTGTCGAAATGCGTCAGCTGATCCATCATGCAAGCCAGCCATCAAGGGGCCCCTTCCACCTTGGAAGCTTGTACTACCTGGCTGTAAATTTTGATTAAATCCTCCTTCCATAGACGGCTGACCAAAACCTACAGCAGTCCTATTTCGATCTTGCATGTCCTGGCCGAAATTTCTACTGAATCCATCTTGAGTATTTTGTCCGAAAGAACTAGAAGTGTTTTCATGAAATCCAAACTGCCCTGGAAGTGTACCTTGGGCATTTTGTCCCACACTACTCACATGATGGCTTCCTCTGTCTGCTGATTGACTTGGACTATCCTGACTTGGAGTTCCTCCGTGTTTGGTCCCTGGGGGTATCCCTTGACCCCACACAGAACCTGTATCTGCTGGTGTAGAAGCTTTAGGTTTTTCATCAATAACACCTTTATTCTGTGAATCTTCAGATAGTTTTTGTGGCTTATTTTGAGCAGCCTTCCCCTCCTGTTGATATTTTGCATTTCCTTGTTGCTGATCACGCTTTGAAGAGTCACGGCGGTCTCTTCCATATCGATCTCTGCTTCTACTTCTTTCCCGACGTCGTCTTTCTCTATCTCTAGAACGAGATCTCGAACGAGATCTCCTCCGTCGGTCACGGTGTCGATCTCTATCTCTTCTGGAATCCCGACGGGAATCCCTTGACTTTGATCTTGAACGCGATCTCGTTCGTGAATGGTCTCGGCGATTATCTTTCTTCACACCATCATCTTGAACTTCAGCCTCAACAGGGGTCGTTATTTGGCCTGCAAAGACAAAAGAAATAGTGAGATGCCTAAATCACCACTTCCTCACACTACTGCCACAGTGCACTCACTGAATGATACATGGAACCTGTACAAATGTAAACCTATTTTTAAAGCTCAGATGGTGCAAAATCAATATTCTTGCAGTTTAATACACAAGGCAAAATATTGGTAGTCAAATTAGCCCACAGCTGAGTAACCTAAACTTTTTGCAATATTCATTCTGTAGCCAGTAACACACAGTGCACTCTCTATTCATGCAAAGAGAAAAACTGTAATTCCAGATTTAGTGTTTTCTTTGAAGTAGGTATTCATTATACCAAAAATATCTGCACCAGTCTTTGTTTGTAATACACATCAACCCAAAAATTGCTCAATAATGCCAATACAATTAAAAAAGGCAATTCACTGATATTTTAGATTTTATGTCAGTACTTTCACCACATTGTACAGCAAATTTTCATTCAAAATTAATGTCACTATCAAGACACATTTCAGTGATTCTTCAACAGCCTGCATCATTTAACAGGGGTACCATTAGCCACTATATCAGATATGAGCATCAGTGTTAATAGTAGTGTCGCAATGAAGGTGATGCAGATGCCAAATCTCATACGAAAGGTGGTCCATTACAAAGACAAGGGTATTTATACTTTGGATTTACTTGGACAAGTGAAGGAAAAAAAATCCAACACACCATGCATCGCCTTATCAAATGAATCAGTTGTTCCAAAGAAACATAAGTGAAGTAGAGGGCAGAAAATGACCGTAGGTTCAGAATTCAGCAGATTATTTGTCACATGGCCACACTAGTAATGGGCTGAATTCCGGACCATTTAGTCATAATTCTACTCTCTAGTTCAATTAAGTTTCTTATGTACCACTGATTAATAACATGGTGTGTTGGATATTTTTTTCCATCACTTGTCAAAGTAAATCCAAAGTTTAAATATTCATCTTGTCTCTGCAATGGGACACCACACATATGAAATTTAGCAACTGCTGTTAACACTGAAGTTCATATCTGATGTAGAGGCATTACTTGTTCTTGACTATTTTCTTAACTGAAGAATTGCTGGAAAGTTTATAAATGAACTTAAATTAAATCTAATAGTAAACATACAGTCACAGGTTAATGAAAAAATGGACTTTCAAACACAACCAACTCTGCCGACTGCCAGGTTAATCTGTACATACAAACATGAATATCTTCGACATTCACTTTCCTCGACAAAGCCAATGGACTCGGTCCTGTTTCACCAAGAAGTGTGTGGTATCACAGCAATGACCTTTTCACAACATCCTATTAGAAATGGAACTGCCTTACTTTTACTCGTCTGTAAATTGACAGGCTCATAAAAAAATTATTACACATAACTTTCTTACAAACACCACCACAAATTTCTTATACATGTTTTATGTATTCTTGTTTTTCTAATTACTGCTATACATTTGTTATTTACAGTGACTGACACTTGTTTGTGAATCTCTATGGCTGGTGTACAATGAACATAATGCAGACATTTAGTGTTTGTTGTAACACATTAGTTAAGAACTGCTGCAATTGTGAATTAGGGCATTTCAATAAGTAGGGTAACATTTTTTTCTTTTGAAAATGTTCAATCATATCAAAGTGAAAGTACACATGAGGTAGTGTGTGAACTTGGGGTTATTTATCCACATAATCACCACCTTTACTGAAACATCCATCCCAGCATTTGACAAGATTATTTATGCCTCTACAAAAGAAGCCCTATTTCCAAATCCATTTAACCACCTCATGAAGAAACTCCTTGTCTTTTGTGAAGTGTTGCCCTGAAAAATATTTCTTCAGAGGACCAAATAAATGTTGCCTGTCACCATGTCTTCTGAATTGCTGGGTACAGTTTTGAATTTTTTCATTGCAGGTCAGAAAGCTTTCTTTAATTTCTGAGGTAATCTGGATGCCCACCAATGAAGAAAGACAGAAGACAGTTTTTGCAGCCATTTTTTAATTCAGTGAACAAAGAATAGACCTAGCTGCTTTTCTCTGTACACCAAAAGCACTTCACAGTGACTGTCATTTGAAAAAAAACGAAATACTAATTTGACTATGAACAACTGATTTGCACCACGTAACTTCAGTAGCCTCCATTTTGTAATTGGCTGTGAACCAACAGTGGTGTCAACAGGCACAGGTGGTTTTCTTAAAACACTACGACTGACTCTACATAACATTTCATTTCCCACTACACATTTATGAGAAAAAAAATGTGTTGCCTTACTTTTAAAAAACTATACCCATTTCAAAACAGATCAGTTGGGAGTGGTTTCAGCTTTTTTTAGACCTTGTCATAACATTAGTAGACATTAAAAATACATCAGCTTTTTATTAATATGAAAACTAAATCAGAGGGCTTGTTATTTTGTATGAACTATAAATTATCCCTGACACAGTGCTTCCAAATACCAAGTACAATCATTTTAATAACATAAAAACAACTAAATGGTCAAGATTTTGCCAGAAAAAAAACACACAAACTAAATGGTCTTTACAGAAGAACACCTGGCTCTTACCTGTTACAATGGCTGGTGGAGGAGTTGGTTGTATTTGTTGCTGACCCATGAATCCTGCATTGATTTGTGGTGCCACTGGTAGCTGGAGTCCTGGAGTGGGAACAGACACTGGCTGTGAAGGAAGTGCCGGAACAACAGGAACAATGCCCTGCATAACAAGAGTCTGTTGGCGGGCAGCTTCTATGACCTTTTGCATCTCTGCCCGTGAACTAAGCATCAATCTTATTTTTACTTCCTTGACCTTTCCCCCGTCCATCATCATCGCCTGACGGGCATCCTCGTCCGTACTGTAAAAAGGGACCACAATTTTAATTTGGCATAACTCATAAGTGGGACACTTGTACAAAACTAAAACATTTCATCTGCACTGTTCTTGACTGTTGTTAGTAACCCTGCACTGCAGTGATGCATAGGTGTGAACATGTTTTGTGTGTTAGAATTCCCCTCCACCTTTCTAACAACCAATGGAGGAAAGAATATAGTACTTAGGAAAAGGGACAGAAAGGTAATACCAATTTTCTCTACAAAACAAATAGTAACTCAAACCATTTTGACATACTTCCACTGAAGTTGCCACTAAAACATGTTTCTGAAGCATACACTGAAAGAAAATATATTGTGAATCTTATTAACAAAATGTTACTTGGTTCGANCACAGACCTCTGGAACCTACTTGTCAGCCCGTGGGATCTCTGGCTCTTACTTGCCATCTAACAATTTCTTGATTGAGTTCAGGTATAAGTTAACGTGGTGCTACAGGTTCAATCCCAGCCATGAACAATATTTTCTATGTAAAATTTAAAATATCTCTCCTCCTCACATACTGTTCTTCAAGGTACTATTCACACATCTCCTATTATGAAACAGAAGTTGTCTGAATTCCCAATTAAAACATTCTTTTTATTTATTTGTGCTCTAATTAAATACTTAACTGGACTTTTGAAGTTGTGTTTGCAAACCAGACAGTGTGAATCAGAAACTGAAAATAACAAGCTGTAATCCCCTCATAGTTCAAGGCACAGTGATCAACATAAAACCAAACTTAGTAAATTACTTCCTGAAATCCAAAATTGGACCAATATCAGTACCCAATTGTTGGCATAGCATTACTTGCCCACAAGGGGCTATCATTATAGGACGTTAGTCATTGGAGTATGTCGATACATGATCATTACGTCTCATTCAAGTTGTGTTATTTAAAAAAAAGACATAAAGTACATGCTGTTGAATTTATGCACAATTTCATAGTCTATGAGCAAACTTCAAATTCTTACCTGAATGCAATAAATGCATCGCCCTGCTCTCCTCCAACAATATGAACACCACCTTCTGGAATGGCAAGACCACGGAAATACTGCCGAATATCCAGTGCATTGGCAGACCATGGTAGATTCTGGAGTCGAATAATGACACTCATCTGTAAACAAAACAAAAGCAAATTTTTTAGGACAACATACATTCACTGACCACCTTCTGTTCAACTGTACATAAGCCATTACCAAGAATTACGTAAACATACTAGGATAGCGCACTTGCGAGGAAATAGCGTAACACGATAACGACGCTGCCATCTACCATTCAGTGTCATTAAACTTCTGATGACCTAATTAGTCAAAGTTACTAATGATTTAGAGGTTCTTGTGTCATAAATAGACATTTATATATAAACAACTTGTGAGCTCTGTTGGTAGAGCAACGGATGTTTGTGGAATTCGTAAGCCTTGTATAAAATGTGTATTATGTTTTTATATAATAATATAATGTTTATCTAAACTAAACTTTATTAGTTTCATATTTTAAGCCTTGAATGGTGATAAAAACTAAATTAACACAGTAGTTGAATAGAACGGTATTATTTGTTGACGAACAAGTGAAGATTGAAAACCCGAAAGGCGCACGTAAACGTAGTTGGCAGGTGGCGTTACTATGGCAACAAAGTCATCTAGTTTGACTCTTGCCAGTAGAGGCACTCGAGTGATGCATACGCTGAGTGTAATGCTAAAGGGCCTCAGTGCCTGATCCTCACATATATGTTATTCTTGGCATTACTGTAATGTGCTATTTTTATAACACCAAGGAGGATAATGGAGATTTAGTTAGCTAGCTTCCTCAAGCAGGGTAGACTTTGATCAGCAAAGTAAAAAATGTCCTTGTGTGAATACTGCACTGCTAATTTTATTCAGAAAATAAGTCTAGCTGATTCAATGGTAAGAACAAATATCAGTTGTAGTCAAGAGAAAGTAATTTTAATCATTAATCAATTTCAACTCTTCACTACTGTAGTTTCACATTAGTTCGTCTATGGTGTAGGTGGATAACATATCACTTTTTCTCTTTCCACCAAAAAAGGCAAACAAATACAACATCTAATAAGTAATGAGGGCTGAATTGTACAAAGAATTGTCACTTAACACAATTATAAACAGAGAACAACAAATGTAAAGCATGCCATTGCAAATTGTGAGTGTATTCACACATTCAACTTATTACCGAAACTTTAGTATATAACATGGTGCCTGTTTGTGTATAATTAAGAGGACTGCCTAAGGGTAGTATCTAGTAAAGCTCGTAATATTGCATAAAAAGAGCTATAAGACATTCAGAATTAAAGACAGTTAACTATTATACATAAGCAATAACTTCCACTGGTCACAATCAGAACTGACTTATACGGTGATTATAATGTTATGCAATTTTCAATCCCAAATGGTGTAATAAGAATGTTCGACTATCACTTGGGTGATACAGTATAGCAAATAGTACTAAACTAGCATATTCACAAGCTAACAACCTGTCTGTGGCTTTTATTTACTGTAATGGGCATGCATCCTTCAACAGTTGATTCTATAGGCTAAGAAAAAGCACTCCACATGTAATCAGCCCTGATTGCTATTCTTTTATTGGTTACTGGATACTTTTTTTTAACATTACATGAATAAAGTGAACACCACTAAACAGTGATACTTTATAATGTATCGCGAAGCTGAAGAAAGAATTCGTCCGTTTTTCTTCAGAGGCAAAAAAGACAGTTACCAGTGAAAATTAGTGACTGTATTTTTGATGCCCTGGTAGTCATAGTTAATAGTTATATTCTGCAGTTCTGTCCAGAATATAATAAGTGTAAATTATTCACCCATCTGTTTTGAGGAAATAAAATCTAATTCAAATGTATTAATCAGTATGACAGTTACTTCACTTTTCAACCAGATTTTTTGCCAGCTCTTGACCTTAACCCTATTGAGCACATATGGAACATAATGGCACTGCAATGCTAATCTGAGAAGTGGAATGGTATAAGAAATTAGGACATCCAGGGATTCCCACAGAGCATGTCAGTGTTTGTTAGGTCTGCAAAAGTGCAATAGTGTACAAACACTACTGCAACATTTTTAAGGTGTGAATTCAAACTATGCAGAGTAAAAGATGGTCCAACGTTCTGAATTTATTCCTCTATAGAGACCAAGACTGGGTACATATTTAATTAATTTCATTGTTTCTTTTATATCATGGACAATTTAAAAAACATACTGTACTGAAAACTTCCAATTTTCCACCGATGTTTTGGTTAAATAGTAGGAACTCGCCAGATTCAAAACCCGGGGCCGATTCCTTACATTGAGTACAAAGGGTTATCCTAAGAGTCTGCCTGTGAGGCACTTCATATTCAGGTATGATCGTAGGTGTCTTCCGAGGGGGACAATAAAAGTGTTGTGTCACAGCGATAGACCCCACCCAATACATGGCGCGTGAGTGAAACAAAATCAACCATTCCAAAGTGTGTGGGTATTCCTCTACACGGAAGTAATGTGCCTTATCTCAAAATATCATTACTTGAAAGTTGAAACAGAGAGACCAATTTATTTGAAATTCAGATTCATACTGATATAAAAATTAAATGACTGTACAGTGTTTCTTTTTAAAATCTTTCCACCGTAATAAGGTTCAAACTAGACGAGATGAGAAAATGTGTTAAATACAAAAGTTGTACGGTTTCACCTACATTTTTTACTGCACATTCATGTAGCTGGGGGATCCGCGCCAAGACGTCTTGACACCAGCTACACGATTATGTAATAAAAAATGTAAGTTTCCTTTAACAATTTGAAGTTGTACGTGATATGACCTTGACAGTACCACCCAAGGTCAAACCAATAATATCGATTAAGTCCAACCCTTAAAACCATACAACATTTGTATTTAACATTTTTTCTTATTTGGTCTAGTTTAATGGAAAGTTTCTTAAAAGACATCCTGCTAATGGCACTTGTTCTTTGACTTCTAAAATGTTAGGAAGATCTTAACATAATTGGGCATAATGTTACCTTTTCGGAAACGTCTTGATGCCAGCTACACGACTATGCAATAACAAATGAAAATAGCCATTTCAAAATTTAAAGTTGACCTTGACCTTGACAGCGCCATCCAAGGTCAAACCAATAACACCGTTTTATGTTCCCCCTTGAAACCATACAACTTTTGTATGTAACATTTTTTCTTATCTCGTCAAGTTTAAAACTTATTACGGTGGAAAGGTTTTAAAAAGACGCGATTTCGGTATGAGTAGGTAAAAGGAGTGACTATTCTTTTTCTGGTTGTATACTTCTATTTTAGCAAGAAACTTGAAATAAGGTTTGCAAACTATTTATATTAGTTATTGATTATTTTTAGAATTGAAAAACATATCTGCAAGCCAGCAAAAAAACAAATACCATGAAATAAAATGACTCAACCCTGATTAGTTTTCGGGGCCATACCAATTAACTTTGTTGAGAGCCAATACGGAAGGTTTGACAGGTCGGATATGGCTAAAATGCCCGATACGTTTCGACTTGCTGATAGTAAAATTACGTTGTAATAATTTATTTTCTAAGTATAACAATGTCAAGGCCAGATATATATTCTCTGGGGAAACGTTGCATTGTTGGCACCAATGATCCTACCCTTTTTTGCTCGTTCGAATCGAAACTGTAAATCACTCATTTTGTATACATTTACGGTTTCAGCGTTCTCTGGCTGATATATGAAACGGCATGGTTTTCTACTTATTTCTCTTCAATGTGCGGTAGCCTCCATTTATCTTGGTAGAAAATTAAACTAGATGATTTAATTCATCAGAAAATGATTTTACGGTCACATGCTCGCACTGTGGCGTCGTTTAGGACTAGTGCAAAACAGGGCTATATTCAGCAGACGCTACGTCCAATATTAGTGCGTAATATGTTCAGCGATCGTGAAACTATAAATATACTCGTAGACAACTGGTCGCTCTTATCTTCGAAATCGTTCAAAATTCCGCAACATCAGTTAGGCCGACCTTCCGCAGTACGCAAGACCCACCTTCTTTGTCAGCAAATACACTTTGGTCATATCGTGTGGGGTGTTGTCTTCGCAAATATCTCCCAGCACTGAAATAAAATGCACACATATACAAACAGCTGTACTCAATTCTTTGTCTAAATGCGAACTTCACATGCATGCAGGGTGGTCGGCGTGTTTCCAACTAACCGGAAATTCGCTATTTTCATGACCTTGTTTTGTACTGATTGGAAACATGTCGTCCTGCTGACCAGACGGATCAGAAATGCGATTTAAATTCAACATTATGACAAAGTTGAGACAAAAAAACTGACGGAAGAATGGCCTATATAAATTTCTACACGAAAAGTCCTTTTTGTGGTTGAAAAACATAATTTATCTACTGTATAACAAAGCGTGAGGCCGTGTATATAACATTATACGATTTCCAACATTTCTACTGAGGCAGCCCATCAAGCAATGTTGACACACCACATAGTTTGTTGGAGAGTTATAAAATATATTTTGTTTGTTTACGGTTACCGCCATCTTGAAACAAAATGACTGCCTTGGGTAAGACCAGAGGGTAAGACAAAATCTCTCTGGACTGAAACCACTTACTAGAGCCATATTCAGACAAATTCTACCAAAAGAGCTTAGACCTTGGAAGCGTTCCGAATGACTGGCGTGATGCTAATGTAGTGCCGATTCAAAAATCTGGAAACAGACATGATCCAGCAAATTACAGACCGGTATCACTAACTTCTATCTTTTGTAAAATTTTAGAACACATTATTTGC
>KZ868925.1:11595-30707 GCA_003456935.1 Machilis hrabei | reverse complement strand
GCCAGTAGTTGGCTATGCAAGGTGCTGTAAAAATTGCAAATAAAATATTCATGAACATATTCCTTATTCAATTTGCATTGAAAATGTCCAATGACTACATTACTGAAGGCACTTAATTTTCTTAAAAAGTAATCTAAACATTTAACACTAAATCTAAATTTTTTCATTTTGTGTGTTAAAAAGCTGGTTTAGTTTCACTGAGAAAATTTCCTCCTCCAGAGAAAACTACTTTTTTTTTTCAAAATAATACATCAGAAAAACGCTTGGGGATCAAACCCCAAACTTCACAAAATACTCACGAGAGGCAAAAAGAAGTCACTCGCTATACATTTTCTAAAATGAACTACGAAAAGTTTATTTGTCATTTTTACAAGGGTTAACTAACTGAGAATATTTAGTTTATATATTAAAATAAAAAGAATGGGAACATCACCAGTGATGTTGTAGTAATTTAAAAAACAACCTTGACTAAAAGTATGTGCAGCTCACTGAACAAGTTTGAAAGTGTTACAACTTCTTTAATTCAAGAGTGTAAAGGACGCATGCATTCTTCATCAACTGTTACTATCGAAACCTACGAGGTATTATTTTGCAAACTTTGGCTATTCTAAAAAGTGTAATTGTTCCCCTACTTTTTGTTTGTGAAAACATAGTTCAAATCCAACAATAGTGTGAAAGCTGGTTTCAAGTATTGACTGTTAACTCAATCACTTAACAGTATTTTAACATATTACTAGCTTTGTTGTTTTACGAGTTCTTTGTTGTACATGTATTGCCCATGACTTATCATTTTGCAAAATCAGAAGCAGCAAGAAATTGTTTGCAACATTTGTAAGACATCAACTGCAAGTATTAGATGTCAAACAGAATTATTAAGCCAGCGTTTACATCGACGACAATTATATGACACCATAAAGAAAATAAATGTTGGAATCAATTCGAATCGAGAGGGTTTAACTGGGACTAAACGACAGCGTATACTTCCAAGGAACAGCAGTGCTGTAAATACGTTTCTTTTGTTATATGACAATATTATTCATTCACTGTGTAATGTAAACTGCATTTTTGTTTTGCAGATTCATACTACCTGGGGTGTTAGATTTACATTGTTTTGTTCTGAAACACTGTTAGTTTATTTAACAATTGTGAATTTTTCCTTTTTTTCAGTAAAGAGCTTTTAAAATTATTTATACACTGGTTCCCAAATTTTGTTTACTGCTGGCAGTTCTGCTATTTGTATCACACTTTTCCACACCATTTCTAACATAAACTTAAAGCTGCACAATTTTCGTATTTTGTGCTCCTGCTTCTAATCTAATAAACTTGGAAAACAGTATTGGTATCTTTGTTAACACCAGTATCTGCATGTGATACCAATGTACAGCACTGAATATAAATAAATGTGACATCTACTGTTTAGTAGCACTTCAAACAGATGTGTACATATTAATTTTAGAACAGTACATTATTAACAGACACAGTTGGTAATGTCAACAAATCAGTGCTGCAATCTCTTTCAATGAAAAGATAAAACATTGTAAAGAAACACCTGGGCCTACTTATCTTTTACCCACAAGTTTAAGTGACATGTTTTATGTCAACTGTCTTAAGTGAAGGTACATTTTTTTTTTAAAATGCCACATTACAACTAATAATGGAAGAAAATCACACTAAGAAAAATAACTAGTAAATATATTCCTCTAACTCTAAATTAGATGGACTAACTTTGATAAAGTGGTTATAAAAAATTCTTCCACTCCATTCATGACCAAAATAATATACATGATGTTTCCTAAGTAAAGTTGAAAACTTCGGAGGTTGATTCCTTATTGCAATTGAGAAAAAAGTTCCTGTGAACATGTCTGGGAACGCTTTGCCATTGACATTCTGCATGTTGAAAATAATAATAATGTTTATAACACTTTTATTTTGTGTTTTACAATAAAACTAACCTTAATTAACAAATGTTCAAATTAAACAATAATTAATTACTAAATTAATTGTTTGAAGTGTCCGAATTGTGCCAGTACACATGCTGTCATTGTTCTCATCGTCGATTGTCGAACGCACTCGAAAACTCCAGGCACATTTCTTATTCTGTTGCAGGAGTTCACATATCTATTCCACAGGTCGTTTTCGTTAACAACAGGAGTTGTGTATACCAGTGATTTAAGATGGCCTCATTAAATAAATCCAAGGGATTCATATCTAGTGATCACGCTACGGTGACGCTGGTCATGCTTGTCGAAAAAGCTGATATGCATTTCTGTTATGGCCTTGCAGACGGAAATGCCTTGAAAGCACTTTGCCAACTGTCAAGACATTTACGCGAATGATCTCAAATTTCCACAATAATAATTTCTGGGCTGATTGAAAACCCGCACTCTACAATGGAGAGCCGATTCCAGCACCAATTTTCTGTTAACATATAGGCTGGAATTATTATTATAAAATAACAATTATTATTTTCAACATGCAGAATGTCAATGACAAAGCATTCCCAAACATATATTCATAGGAACTTTTTTCTCAATTTGCCCTAAGGAATCAACCTCCGAAGTTTTCGACATTACTTAAAAAATAAGAACGTAGGAATGTTACACCAAGGGTTTTATCAAACAGCAGATGGGTCCTTTACTCTGTTCAACCAATTTGTGATAAAACTGATCTAGTATCTTGTGTAGCCACATAGCACACAATGCTACATGTTCTGACCCCTTTACAAAACCGAATATTTCTCATACATATTAAAGTTTATATTGAGATCATGTTAACATAAGTTTTTCCTTTAATTACTCCTCAGAAATCATGAAACTAAGTTTTTGCAAAGACAGCTCACAATTAATGTAATTGCCATCAATGCTAGGCTCACAATGCCACAACTCTGCGATTCGAAATCACACTGATCCAGCAAATCATTATATTTGATCAAGCCTTTTGACTGGTCATTATGATTTGGACTTTCCAGCACCAATGACTTTGATCTAGCTTCACGTGGTCAAAAGTAAACACCAAATTAACCTTTGGGGATCTTTTCCTCAGTAACTGACATCACTATGTTGTCACTATTTAATGTCAATCCAAGATCTGTGTAGTTTTCAAAATATTATTCCCATGTTAAGAAACCGTGTGGTTTCTAAGTGTACACAACAAATTATATATTTCAGTTGCCAACTGACACATCAGTGAATGCTCTCCTCTTAACAAGAAGAGGTAAATGATTTGTTAACAGACAATCGAGAGGTTCAGCAAGAGTTACATCAAAATTCATGGATGCCAGCCAACAAGAAATGGGCACAAATTCCAAGAATGATCCATTTTCAACTGTAAATTTTACTTATTTCAATTCAATTAGATATACCAACTTTATTTTTCAGTTAAGTACCGAGTGTCTATATATGGCACAAATTCCTTTCGGACAAGATCCTTTGTCAAAACACTACAACCAAAGTAATGAAAACAAACCGCTCTAAACTAAATTTACAAAATGGTATAATTGTTGATAAAAACTACGTGGTTGTTGTTACCAATTTTGAAAATTGAGTGTGGGAAAAAAAAATTATTGTAGTTGATGTCCTAAGGTTTTCAAAAAAAAAAAATCCCTCTACAGAAAAAAAGGTAAGTGTAATGTGTCAGAGGTTTTAAAATTTCCCCAATTAAACAAGAAATCCTCCAGGTGATGTCACGCTGGTAGGTGGTTACCTTTCACTCTCTCTATTTAGAGCCTTCTTCGTCTTCAGATTTAAAAACTTCAATTTGGCGGCATCAGAAACTGCTACTCGGTTTATGAAGCGTGGACTAAGCCACAGGCATCTCTCCTAGTCCTAAAGCTGATGAGTTTGATCTTCTAATTCTCCCACACAAGACAAGACAGACTCCCTCCCTGCAGAGGAAATAAATAACAGAAGTGGTTGGACAACGTTTCATTTTCACACACGTATACATAGTCTACATATTAACATGGTGAACACTACCATCAGTTTAGAAAATGTTACACTTCAACCAGAATCCACTCTTTTCAGAAGCTGCAACAATAAATTAAAATATGAAACTGTGTTTCTCATAGTACTAATGGCAGTAGACAAAATTTTAAACACCCATTGATAACCCTATCATCTCATGCCAAAGTACTTCTATTAATTACGAAAATCCCGTGTGCAAGGTGAAAGCAAACAAGGACCAATATTTTGCTAGAAACTTATAGTGACTGGTTACTCTGTACAGGCTACTAACTAATGTATCCCATATTCTTAATGGTGACTGTGTCTTGGAATTATGTTTTCTGTGCGGGATTGGAGAAAGCTAATCCTTAAAACACAGTAGGTCTGGGACAGCATGGTTTTCTTTTTATGCGGCACAAGATCTATTCTTAACAATCTGGTTTCTTTTTCCTTTCATTTTTAATGCACTTCAGGG
This sequence comes from Machilis hrabei, assembly GCA_003456935.1. Taxonomy (NCBI): domain Eukaryota; kingdom Metazoa; phylum Arthropoda; class Insecta; order Archaeognatha; family Machilidae; genus Machilis; species Machilis hrabei. The sequence goes on along the minus strand of KZ868925.1, from coordinate 26,291 downwards.
GGGGTTTAGAAAGATTCCTCATGCATGTACATACTGCATCATGACTGAACAACACTTAGAATATGTCATACTGGTAATAATAGCAAAGGGATGTCTTTGCAGGCTCTTCATCCTTGTTTCTTGTCATAGTGAGTCCAACAGAAGCATGTGAACTGACATGGTTTGGTACCGTCACTTCAGAATCACGAATTTGATGTATTTTTGGATTATCGACGTTTCTTCATTACCCCCAGATAAACAAGAGTTCTTCGCACAGGTTGTTATACCCATACTTCCCTGTATTACACCCAGTACTACATCCGTACAATAAATATTTGTCTTCATAAAGAAGCACCGACATGCACTTTCTATCAAAATACTGAAGCTATAGCTGCCATAGCAATCAAATACCTGCTTTTGCCAAACATAGTAATTCATCGCATAGCCACCAGAGGAAATAGCAACGTACAATAGTTTATCACTGATGCAAATTCAAACACGTTACAGACTTTAACTAAATAGCATTANCTCTGTAACGTCCTTGAATTTACATCAGTGAACAACAACTGTACCGTACTACTCCATCTGGTGGCAATACAATGAATTACTCCAGTCAGCAAAAGCAGGTAGGCCTACCTGGTTGCTATAGCTTCAGTGTCTTAATGTACTTGGTTGCTATGGCAGTCTAGTTTCAGTGTCTTGATAGACAGTGCAAGTCAATGCTTCCTTAGTGAGAAAAGAACCGATCCTTGATTGAACCAGTGTACTTGTAGCAACATAAAATTTTTTTTACCAAATGTCAATCCAAGGATTAAGAGGAATCGTTTGACATTTGTTTTATTAAAACCGGTCCAGCCATTTATGCTCTAGCAGGGACAAACATATTTTGAACATACAAAGACTTCTAAACACACAACCCTCCTTTGCAGTGTGCAGTCGGGTAATAAGTTTTCATTAGTCGATAGCCTTCAAGCTAGCTTAAAGTGGCTTAAGCCGCGGTGCAAAAAACTGTATGTGCAGTTAAACATGTTTTACATCTGGACTGCGAATTTCACTGAATTCCCTGAAACTGTAATAATCCCAATTCTATTCTGGATTCACATTCTTGCAGCTTGAACAGTAGCTAAGATGTTGGAAGCTGATAGGCATTGTTCTTTTGGCATAATGAAGAAATCAGAATTTTAATAGCACAGTGGGGTGAATCATCCATAAAAAATATGTTTGGATGATATCATGTAGAAAGTTAAGGTGTTTCATACTCAATGATAAAAGCAAATTCCATTGTTTCTGTATTAAATTATCAACAAATGTAACAAATACACATCACAATGCTGTTTATTGTGCTATTAAAGAGATGAGTAATTACCATGATGACTGTAGGACCAAACTGAATATTACATTTGACTTTTCATGTCTATGTGCTATGCTACTTTTCAAACAGCTTTAATACGAATCCACGCTAGAGGCTTATGCTGCTTTGAAAATTGAATTATCGTCCAACCAAGGCTATACAGCAGCCTCTATACCTAATGCTACTCTGGTGGCGAGTGTCTGGTTGCTGTGGGAATATACAGTAGCAGTCAAGACTGCAAGGCAGTAACTGATGTACACGTCTATTACTCACCAATGAAGACTTTTCACTATATTTTACTTTTAGGTTGTATGGGAGCTATAAAATAATTAGAAATGGAATGTAGATGCAACAAAATCTGCCAATTTTTCATTAAGCATTTTAGACAGTTTCCATTCCTAGCATACATCTCCCACAGGCTGGTTAAAAAGTAACATACAATACTTCTCTCGATGCATCATGACACACAAACATTGCACAACTGAACAAGACGCATAGAAAACATAAACATGACAACATACAGAAGTACCATGTATCAATTCATCACCCGACTGTATTCTACATGTTGAGACACATCGCGAGGACACTAATGTGAATTTATGTAAGACAGTAACACTCGCTGGTTTGCAAATTTGTAGTAATGGAAGAAATGCAAACAATTAACCGACGAAACAAACGTTAACCCAAACCGCAACACAATTCAGTGTTGAAAATCCATAACCGCTTTCCCTTTCTGTTTTCTTTGTAATGCAGTTCACCACCATCAATAGTAATCCACTAGTATTGGCAACTGATCACATCGTACACAGGCGGCTGAAACTTAAATGTTTAGGAATGGGTTCTTTACACACAGTATATGATGTATAAATTCTGAAGAACATTATCAGGGCATGAGGCATCAATACCGAGCTACAGTACACAATTAAATTACACTGAACTTTTTGAAACATTTAGGAACCTTACTCCCCCCCCCTTGTTTATCTTATGTAATTTTACTTTGTTTAAAGCTATAAGATGAGTCCTGTTTAATTTGGAATATACCGTACTTAATTTGACTCATTTCAGAAGTTTTAAGATGCAATTTCTGTACAAATTGGATGGAATAAAATGGTATTGGCATTAAAGAATACATAAACTCATTATATCAAATACTACTAGCAAAACTCATCTTGACCAGTGCATCTTCTGTATACAGTACACACTTCCAGTTGCAATACCTACATTCAACACACACTCATATTCATCTATGGTAGTTTAATGCTGAACTCGGAAAGTAGGTAGAATTGTCTTGAGTGCAATCACAAAAACTTTATTTAGTTCGTTCTGGTTAAAGTAGGTAAGGNGAAGTCGGCTAAACAAGCCGTACAGAACATACCTTGTACCATATAGCAGTTATAATTAAACCACTGAAGTAGAGACTGTACTGATAGGAAATTGATTACCACAGCAGCAGATGGTTAGAAAGAAGAATGAATATTAAAACATATTGACTTTTTATAAAACATTTAAACTATGTATTTTCTTGGTTTTGTGATCAGATGGCACAAAAAATGAATGAAAACTGTGTCTGTAATTAATAAACCTGGAGATAAATTTATTAAGTCCAACAAACCTTAAGAGTTAATCAACAAAAAATAGTACTTACATCTATTTTTATTTATATTATTGTTGATAACAAAAACAACCATACTTGATCAATTTAGCATGATGTAGGCCCACTTATTTTACTGCTTTAACATAAAAGTAGAGCTTCATAAATTCAGTAATGAACAAAAAGGTGCATAAAAAAGTATCATTGTTTTTCCTACTTAAACCTGCGTGCAGTGATTTCCATGATCTTGGAAAATAGAACAGATTGTGTTGTATACAGTAAAAAAANTTACAAATAAGCCTACACCCTTTTCTACGAGGGAAAAATTGTGTTAAATACATGTTAAATTCGAACCCTATGTGCAATGAAATTCTTCCGACCAGATTTTCCACATTTCAATGACACACTGTGAATCAAATTTCATATGAAAATTGGAATACCTAGCAAGTTAAACCCTTTTCAAGCTACTTCATTTCTTTGGGATTGTTTGATTAACATAGTTTTATGGTCCTACGTTTCTAACATCTTAGGTCTAATAGACACCACATAATCCCCATTGCAACGACGCTTCAAGAAGTCTCAATTTTATTGCTCACTCAACAAGACAGCCTCTGGTGGATTCTTTTACGGCGAACACTTGTCGACAAAACTCCACTTTTAAACATCCTTCCCCGAGATGCCTATGGTCATAACTTGACTCTTTCTTTGTCAGACTCTCAGAATAGCTCATTATCCTCAGGGCTACGAGTCAGATCAGGTTTGCATTTGGAAGAGCAATAACGTAATTATCTCAGACGTCATATTATTACACCATCCCCTTTTTGTGAACCAGTTAAGTCACACATTTTGAGGCGCTGCCAAACAGTAGGTTGGCTCTTGTTTGTATCGTATTACTCCGTTTTAGGAGATGCAGTATATATTTGGTGGTTTTCCAACATGCTGCAGGACATTCATTTAGGTGTTGGTGGAGCACATTAATTCATTATGTTTAACGATTCCCAATTGTGGTCTTCTTAGCAATTGACTCTTGGAAAAAGTTTGAGAAAAACTGTTAGGTTAAGTGGTACAGGAAACTGTTGGGGGATGGAAAAAAAAAAGTGTAGACAAAAAATGGTTGGACAGGCATTAGGGAAACCTTTAGGCAAAATGTTGGCGATACTGACTTTCCATTCATTTTAAATGAGTTGCACACCATATATCAAGTTTACAATGCAAATCAGTTAGCCATCCTTAATACTCTCAATCATCCACAAGAAGGTAAACAGTACTCATGCCCTGTCATAGGTACAGAGAGATCTTGATCCCATAATCTGGCCAAACACTGATAGAGTTATGGTATACTATATAGGTCCTAGTCAGCGACGTATATTTAGGGTGTGCTAGGTGTGCGCCGCACATCCATGAAAGTTTGGAAAAAATATTGTAGCACAGTAAATCATTAAAGGTAGATATATTTAAAACTTATTAAGAAATGTTTGAAAAACTCATATTTATTTAATCCATTATTAAGTATGTTTTTAAAATATACTTAATAATGGATTAAATAAAATATTTTATGCATTAAAATCTTGACAGAGTTCGGAAGGAAGCCTTGTGTGCAAAGGCTTTTGGTGCCGGAGTTCACTTCACCCCCACTTGCCTTGAAAGCAGTCCAGAGTGTGCTGACTTCCACCAGCACACTTTGTAACTCGAAAACACACGTGGAAACTCTGCGCACGCAGTCTGCCAAGGACAAGGATGACGTCACTCTTATGTGATTTTGGCAACCAGGGTGTTCTGGAGTTCAACTGCTCACCGTGGGATAAAGCCAATATCTTTTCAGTGTTTGTTTAGTGTGGTTTGGTTCGTATGGATTTTAATTGTGACACTGTGAAAGTTTATGTGGAATGGGTGCAGTTAATTATAAACCAATATTCATGTGTGTAGGTGTGTCAGTGTGTGTATGGATGATAATTAAGGTGGTTCGACCCCTCAAAATCCCATAGTCTTATATAATCACAAAAATAGTGCACATTGCTAGTATTCTATTTTGGAATGCCATAGGAATTGAAATTATTGCCCTACAATGTAAAATTTATGATTTATAGTGGTTTTAATTGGTTTATTAGTAAATTTAATTACGAGTACTGCTGTCAAACTATTTTCCCGAATGAAATAAAAGTCTACGGAAATCGTAACGTAGGCCTACTTATTGTCTCTAGCTTGAATGTGCCAGATTGTTTTAAGTGAATTGCAGTCGGTGCTTATTCACTGTAATTGAATGTTGAAGATTCATAGTAGGAATATCCAATTAAAATGGTCACAAACAGAACTGTGACCATCTTTTACATAATCTGGCACATTCAGGATGTAGACAATAAGTATGTTACGATTTCCGTAGACTTCGGGAAAATAGTTTGACCGCAATAAACCAATTATTACCACTATAAATCATAAATTTTACATTGTAGGGGAATAATTTCAATTCCTACGGCTTCACAAAATAGAATCCTAGCCATGTGCACTAACTTTGTGAGTATATAAAACTGAGATATTTAGGGATCGAACCGCTTTTTCGTGTTTTCAGTTTTGATTTGTCTTTAATGAGCAAATCTTATATTATTTTCTTACTCAGTATCTAAATAATAATTTATATGTTCCCCGCTGGGGACCTTCGCGATCCCCAAAATATGTGCGTTCATTTAACCTTGTTCCAGCACACCTTACTTTTTCAACCAGAATACGCTACTGGTCCTAGTTCTATTTTACCAAGGATCTCAATGTACAATCTCGGGTGTAGTGTCACAACTGTAAGTCTGTAACACTAACACATTTTCTCAAATTAGCTCCTGAAAAAGCTTAACTTTGACCAAACTGGTTAATTTACCAGTTAAGCAAGATGTGTATACACACAGCATTAATATATTAAGTTACGAAACCTTTTATGAAATTGTGCCCCATGACCACAGCACAAAAACGGTCCAGTAAACCCAACTCATTTGATCGGCAGCCCAGGCTGGATAGTTAGCAGACTCTTTCACAAGTTGATATTTATGGCATACAAATTCCCGATGAATTAATTGCCCCATCTCTCACAAGGGTTACTTACTTGGTGATGATGATGTGTGTTGTTTAACATCCAGCCAACCATAGATAGGTCATTAAAAAATTTTAATTTTGGTCAATGGAGATGAACAGACATTACAATTATCCATGCCTTAAGCGGGATTTGAACCTAGAGGTCGGTACGCTAGGCACTAGACCAGACAGGTTGGCTACTTACTTGGACCTGGTAATTAATTATGTGTAGTATTTCCATGCTTTGGTGGTTTCATGTGAATGGGTGGAGGATATACATTGTTTTAATTGCATACATTTATGTCAATCTCCTCCATTTTAAATTTCTAAACACACTTAATCTTGCAATCAGCAATAATACACCGTGTTTCAAAAAGATGAAACCGTTTTGAAATCGCTATATCTCTGCAACCACGAACCGCCCATGAATGAACTTTTTACCTTTTGAAAGGCCGAGGCATAGAGTTTCCAATGATCACCACTAGATGTCTCTCCCAGCTCACCAACAGCCGCCAGCCACAGTTTGCAAGATGGTGACCCCGTAACAGAAGGCATTTATCGTTCAGCAAGACTGAATCCGTAATTGCGGTGCAGCGTGCGTTTAGATGGCATTTTGGTATTTATCTGCCAATGCCAAAGAGCATTCTTTGTTGGTATCAACAATTGGAGGAAACGGGTTGTTTATGTAAGGGGAAGAGCCCAGGCCGACCACGCACTTCAGAGGAAAAAGTGAGACGAATTCAAGCGAGTTTTCAGCGTAGCCCACACAAGTCCTCTCGTCGTGCGAGCCGAAAACTTGCGATCCCTCATACGACTGTCTGGCATGTGTTAAGGCGACGTTTACTCATGAGACCATACCGGTTGCAAATGGTACAGGCTCTTCGAACAGATGACAAAAGAAGACGTGTAGACTTTTGTGATGCGATGTTACAAAACATGGAAGTCGACAGCTTCTTACCGCCTGTGATTTTTTAGTAATGAAGCAATATTTCATCTAAGCAGTAAAGTTAACCACCACAACGTACAAACATGGGGACTAGAGAATCCACACAAAACTGTAGAGCATGAGTGAGAATTCCCAAAAGTAAAAGTGTTTTGTGTCGTTTCTCAAAGAAAGGTTTACGGCCCTTTCTTTTTTGAGGCAAACCTATCTGGAAATGCTGCAGACTTGGCTGTTCCCACAATTCCAATTACTTCATTTTTCAGCAAGACAGAGCGCCGCCACAAGGGCACCTGCAAGTTAAGACGTTTTCCCAATGACACACTGCCTCAACGTTGGATAGGTCGCACGGGACCCCAAGACTTGGCGCTACACTCTTGGCCCCCCAGATCCCCAGTCATTTAATGATTACACCCTCCGACTTTTTCTTTTGGGGATACGTCAAAGACTGTGTTTTTGTGCCACCATTAGAGACTAATCTGGAGGACCTAAAAACAGAATCACGGCGGCCGTGACTTCAGTACACAGAGACATTCTAACATGCGTTTAGGAGGAATTCAACTACTATCTCGATGTTGTCTATGTAGCAGATGAAGGGCACATAGAGCATTTACAAAAAAGTTAGTAAAACTTGATGACCCACTAAACCATTTGTAATTTGTTGCATAATTGTAACATGTTACCATCGTAAAATATAGTGGTGTGAAATTGGATCCATCTTTTTGAAACACCTGTATTTTGTTGGAAACAGGAATAGGAAGTCAATTTGTAAATTGAAAAATAAATTAGATTTTTACCTTATTCCAGCACCACGTGACGGTTGATATTTAGGCACCAAGAAAAAGACAAAAATATCTGACGTTGGTATTATTTCACACGTAGCAGCACAGGTGAGTCATTACAGGAGCAGGTAAGTACATCGCAGAGTACACACTATGGGGGCTTTTGAAAATCCCAACAATGTTAGGAGCTTTGAGTCCTAAAAATTACATCATAGCTAATATGGAGTCCCTCTGTGTGCACAGCTCTCTCCAATGAATAAAACAAAAATGGACGAGATTCGAACTTAACGTATGCATCACGGCAGTTAAGATGACGTCCATTACTGGTTTGGTATTACATTTGTGTGTTTCATTATTAATACATACATGAAGCTTTATGTATAATTTACACCTGCTTCATTAGATTCTACGTGCTCTGTACAAATACGTACAGGCATTTGCACTTGCTTGGTACAAACACAATACTTTCATGTTCAAAAGTTTTGGATCGCAGATTTAATCGGAAATAGAAATCAATTTATGTATTAAATAATACAATTGTTTTAATTGAGCAATAAACGAAGACAAAATAAGTGATTGTAGGCCTAGATTAAACTGTGCATCTAGAAGGTAAATAAAGTGCACTACAGTCTACAGTACACTAAAACAAATAAGTATATTGAACATAAGTGTTATTACAGCAATGAAGAAATATATTTCCGAATAAGGTCGAAAGAATATATAGTAATTTAAGATACTAAAAATATAAGGGAGAGAGTTGGCAATGATGCCTACCGTTCAGCTGGTTGGCTCAAGACTGCGCAGGGTTGGCAAGTTTCTTCCAAGCGTGGAAAAAAAACAGGTTTCTTCCATGGTGCCTAATTATTTAACCATGTTCAAAGGTGGCAGATCCAGTGTGGGATCATTATGATCAAATTAAACTGGAACTATTGGTGTATTAAAATACGTCACATCCAACGAGTGATCTGTTCAGTGGTTTCAGCTAAACGGTTCAGCAAAACTCCATTCAGCTTAGTAGTAATGCCCGGATTGAAAAATGTAAAAATGCATCAGTTTTGGTTAAAATGCATTATATCTCAGTAAATATATAGTCAAAATACGATCGTGTAAAATACAAGTCACGCAAACTTTCAGGCTTTAGTTACTTAATAACAAACAAACCACTGAAACTGGTACTCCTTGCTAATTTATTATTTCATAAACAATTTTCTAGTCTGAACTAATAAATACTGGCCTCCCAGAGGACAGAAAAACACCAAAAAGAGTTGGAAGTCCCACGCCTGGCGACATAGCCAAGATTTAGAGCAATTTGTAACTGTCAAAATGACAGCATGTTTTGATGTTGCTGTCATCTCAGAGGCCAATATTTATTAGCAGAGAGACAGCAAATTCTTTCTTTGTATGGTTTAACTGTAGAAATTAATTCGATTATGAAATAATAAATTAACAGCCAGTACCATTTTTAGTGGTTGTTTGACTGGTTATTATTGTGTAATTAAAGCCTGAAAGTTTGTGCGACTTGTATTTCACACGATCGTAATTTGACAATATAGGCCTATTTACTGTGACATAATGCATTTTAACCAGAAATGATGCTTTTAATATTTTTAATCCTTCTTCTTTCCATAAAAACTTGTGGGGGAAGTCATGAGTGCATTATTAATTAAAACATCGTTAATTCTATTGCCAGAAGATCACTTTCAAGAAACGCATTTGGGTGGATATTCAGTTTGGAGTAACTTGGTATTTAACTGAACATTATCACTTCCAAATCACTGCAGTAGTTAGTTAAATTAATTACAATCAATCAGCTATTCATGTTAGTTCCTATGATACATAATTTTATCTGAAAATATTTATTTTGGAAGTCATAATATCCTAACAAATATTGCATTACTCCAAATAGATCAATGCTCCACACTGAATATCCACCCTATATTTGCTGCTTTTTTGACACAGAACTTGCATCTGAAGATAAATCTGGAGGATTTAAACATGTACGGTAAGTTAGATTTTCTGAAACCTTTATGCCTCATTGCGTCTAACTTTGAAAGCTGAAAAGCATTCCTAAGCTAACTTAAAATTGCAAAACTCAAGCACGGCGTGGTTTGGGGATCGCTAGACCTACTGGGGACACTACTTTACGGCAAAGGATCAGTTTGAGGGGACACTCAAGGAAAGAAACTGCAGTAATGGCAGCGTGTTTTGATGTTCTGTCATCTCGAAGGCCAAAATATTTGTTAGTAAGACAAAGGATCAGTTTGAGGGCCCACCTCTTAATTAGCTTAGGAGTGGTTTACAGCTTTCAAAGTTACACCAACTGAATAACAAAGAATTAAAGAAAGTAACTTATGTGTTTAAATGATCAGAATTAATTTTTAAATACCTGTTCTATGGCAGAGTAGGCAGAAAATTACTTGGGATCACTAGTGCATGTAAACAACCAACATGGAAAGCTTTAAAGAACTCTGGGTAAGGCATTCATGTTGGTTGTTTACGTGCACTAGTTGATCCCAAGTAATTTTCTGCCTACTCTGACATAGAACAGGCATTTGAAAATTAATTCTGATAATTTTAACACATAAGCTATTTTCTTTAATTATTAGTGATTCAGTCGGCGTAACTTTGAAAGCTGTAAACCACTCGTAAGCTAAATAAGAGGCAAAAGCAAGGACAGGGCAACTTCTTTTTCTTGAGTGGACCCTTAAACTGATCCTTTGTCTTACTAACAAATATTGGCCTTCGAGATGACAGAACATCAAAACGCGCTGCTATTACTGAAGTCGCATGCATGGAGAGATAGCCCAGATTTAGGATGATTTACCTAAATGGTGGCATGTTTGAGTTAAGACATTACTGTAGAATGCTAATTTTGGTGAGTGTATGGCCTGGTCTCCTTATATCTGCTACCTCTGCATGCAGACTCCAGCGCTATGCTCTACTTTAGTCTGTAGAATGGGCATAAACAATTATACTTCACTGAAACTTTGAAAGCACTCGTAAGCTAAATAAAAATAAGACATCACTGCCTTCTTGCTTTAAGCGACTTTCCTGGCCAAGAGATTGCCTTATGCAACATCACCTCTTTTTTCTGCCAAAAAGCACGATGCCCACATGGCCCCCACAGCTGGGAAACCTTTATAAACACAACATGACCTAGTTATAGCTAGTTTGTATATACACTTTCTTTAGTTCTTAATAGGTTTCCTGTAAAACAAATACATATTTCTGAATTAAACCAGGTTTTGAGAATTTTTTTTTTCTTCTTAAATTTGAGTGTTGTATAGTTTGTTCTCTCTGTAAAGACCATTTAGAAATTCAAACGCTTTACCAGTAAATGTTTAGTAATGGTAACCCTTCTGTGAGGATTAAGCTGGATCCTCAGTAATGCATGCGGTGTGAACTCACCGACAACATCATTATTTTTCACCTAATCCGATAAAGGAATGGTGATAATGCTTGCGGCTAACCACGCCCACTTACAGCTGGCCTAGAAGCTTCAAATTTCAACTCAAGTGCATGACCGCATGCGATCTCCCACAATGCAGTAGAGGGAAAGCCAATCTGTGGGCATGCAAAATTGGCTCTCAATTGAAGACTTACCTGCTTATGAGAGGTTTCACAATACTCAAGAGCATGTAAGGCAAATGTTCAAAACAAGTCGGCTCACCCCAAATGGCTCAGCTGTAGCTTGGGTTGTGGAATGTTAAGTAGCTTAGGAGTGCTTTTCAGCTTTCAAAGTTACATCCAAGGACACACAAAGGTTCAGAAATCCTCAAGATTTAGCGTCGAAGCGTGTTCTAAGATGAAAAAGAAGAAAACGACGTGATCATCTTAAGCATGTCATGCGACATTTTACATAATTAACGACGTTTAATTAATAACGCATTCACAATGTTCTCACAATGGCGTATTTCATCACTTGTGGCAAAATACATTATTGTATCGCAGTTAAAATATGCTCAAAAATCCCCAAATATGATTGAAAAAATGCATGTCACACGAACTTTCAGGATCTAGATAAACAATAATAACCAGTCAAAGAACCACTAAAAATGATACTCGCTGAAAATTTAATATTTCACAATCAATTTCCTACCTATAAATCACAAAACAAAGACATATCTGCCTCTGTACTGATAAATATTGCCCTCCGAGATGACAGACGTCCAAAAACGCGACCAAAGTGGCAGTTACAAATGGCGCTAAATCAAGGCTCTCTCACAAGTCGCTCCACGATGGCGATTTGAGTTTTTAGTTCCACGGTTTTGACTGTGATGGTCTAATGGAGATCCCTTCCGCGTCGTAACGTGGTGGGTTCTTTTACATCAAACACCACTTTAATGTCCCTCCCGGAAGACGCCTACGATCACATCTTAGTGTGGAGTGCTTTCTGCATCATGTGTAATGTATGAGATGTACTGACTTGTCAATAGCCAAGGAGGGTATACCATGCATACCTTCTGTAGTGAAAATCAGGATTAATAAAGAATTAATATTATTCAGACAGACTCGTAGGATGACCCTATATACTCAGGGCTAGGAGTCAGCCCCGGGATCTCTTAATCAGGAGGCGAGCACTCTACCATTAATCGAACCTGTCGGTCCATGATGGCAAAGTGCTTTGACGTTGCGAGTCTCTCATATTTGAGGCCAATATGTAGGCTATTAGTACAGAGACATGTCTTCGTTTTTGTGATTTAGAGATTTAGAAAATTGATTGTTAAGTATTAATTTGCAGAGAGTACCATTTTTTGTGGTTGTTTAACTGGTTATTATTGTTTATCTAGAGCCTGAAAGTTCACGTGATTTTTTTCCAATCATATTTTAAGATTTTCGAGGATACATTTACTGCAATGTAATACATTTTGACCAGAAGTGATGAAACATGAGATTTATACATCCTTCTTCTTTCCATACACCATCGTCAGAGCGTTGTGAATGCGTTATTAATTATTTAAACGTCGTTCATTATGTACAGTGTCGCATAACACGTTTTCTTCTTTTTCGGCATTGAACACACATTCGACGCTAAATCTTAAGAATTTAAACAAGTAAGTAGACTATCTGAACCTTTATGCCTCCTTGGATGTAACTTTGAAAGCTGAAAAGCACTTCTAAATCAAAAAGAGTACTTAACCAGGGTTGTTGTTAAGTAACAAGGTAAATTGTCTTTTTTATCATTTTAATAAGTATTATATAAATTGAAAAAACTATTTTAAATCTTTAAAAAGTGGTTTTAAATAAAAAGAACTTGTATAAAACATATTTTGGGGGTTTAAAACAAAATTCAAAGCCATGAATAAAAATATGGTTTAAATAAAAAAAAGTTTTAAACAAACAAAACATTTCTTTTTTAAAAAGACATCTTTTCCAACCCTGCAGGCTACTTAACATTCGGCAACCAAAACCTGCACTTAAGATTTTTAATGTCATTTGAATAGGTTATTTTTCACTTCATTATTAGATAAATTTATTTTCAGTAAGTTCATTCTCTCCTAAATGACCAAATTTAGTTCATGAAGCGTCATCGGCACTCGATCGCTAGTTGCGAACCTCGATTGACGTTGAGTTCGTGCACATTCGGGATGCACGTGTCAAGTGGGGGCACTTGGGATGCCCAAGACCAATAGCATTACTTGGTGCAAAAATGCATTCAATTTCTTTGTGTCCAGTGGCGTAATCATCAAGTTTAAAGCACTATTACGTATGTTATTTTGAGACAAGTTTGTTTATTTCATGTGAACTACTGTACTAAAATCGTGATGAAGAAAACTTAAACAAATATTAAATCCTTTTTTATCAAGACCAGTAGGCCTAAGTCTTGTTCAGAAAGTACCAAGTTAACCCTAATCGAAATGTAAGTGACTAAAATGCATCCGATAACAGTGTTGTGCCAGTGGATAGGCCTATTTTGGAACTAACAACTCATCACATCACCAGCAGTAAAACTGAAGGGAGCAGCAGCAACATGAAAGTTCAACCTGCAACAGGTAGTGGCAGTTTATTAATTTGCTCTCACTAAACGAAATGTGCTAAAGATGCACCCTTCCCTACAAAACATAAAAGCAATAAGGATAGGCCACTTTGAATGGCTTATTTATGACGATTTAACAAATCTTGGAGCCTGCAAATTTTGCAAACAGAATCCTGGTAGTGTTGTGGATCCAAATGGGTTAATGGGTTTTCTATGCCTTTAAAAAGGAAATAATTTGTTTTACATAGTCAAAGCAAAATTCACTGTGAAAATGTTGCTTGTGTTAAAGCTAAAGATTGTCCTGCAGAGACTCCTATGGCAAAGTGCATTAAAAAAATTGACCAACAAATGTTTGCACATCTCACAAATTTGTTTAATGTAACATATTACTTAGCAAAACATGAGAAGTCGTTTAAAGACATTGAGGATCTTTTATGCCTAGCTGGTAAATTAAATGTGTATGTTCTTAAACAATACGGTAATGAAACACAATGCGTGTTGACTCTTCTTGTCTTTTCCCTTTTGGTTCATTAAAATANGTCATCTCCAATGAGTGATGTGTTCAATTGTTTCTGCTGAACGGTTCAGCAAAATCATGTTCAGCAGAGTAGTAATACTCCTCTTTGAAAGTTGCGTTGATTAACTTAGCATTGTCGTCTCAATCGATTGAGAAATCATTTTTCGAATAAATTTTACTATGCTAAACCTTAATTGGGTCTTTGCTAATACAGTTCTTTTGCTAAAACTGCACTTTCGCTAGAGTTTTTTTTAATAATAGGTCTCATTTTTGTGTCAGGCATAACTCATTTTATCAAAGTGACCGAACATAAGGTGAAGACTCGCCAGCACTAACTGAAGACTCATCAGGATCACACCTCTGATAGCCACCAAAATCAGCTGACGTCTACCTTTTCTTTCTCTGTTCTGCTGTTTCAGAGTTAGCTAACTCTGAAACAGCAGAACAAAGAAAGAAAAAGTAGAAGTCAGCTGATTTTGGCGGCTATCAGAGGCGTGATCCT
>KZ868924.1:136106-149783 GCA_003456935.1 Machilis hrabei | reverse complement strand
CACNTNTTNNANNNNCTNNACATNNTGGGTTANTNTCATGTTTGGAAATCCAAGCAGTGCTGAAAGTGCCAGAGAAAATAGAAAATACAATTTTGTTTGTATATGTAAAATAATAACCTTATGTAAGCATGTATTTGTACATGTGCTACATAACAATGTAAATGTCCAAATTGTATCCGTAAAACAAGAAGCACTGTATATCCGAGAGAAATATAGAATAACATGTACATTTCCTGAAAGAATCGTTTGCGAGCTAAGCATTTAATTATGTACAAGCTAAGAAATAAATTACTTAATTTTACACTAAGACGAATATCTCGAAAATCATTAGGCAATTCATTTTTCTTAATTATATTGCACTGAATCAATAATGAATGTGACACGTGCTACCTAATAACTGAAA
The DNA here is from genome assembly GCA_003456935.1 of Machilis hrabei. NCBI lineage: Eukaryota > Metazoa > Arthropoda > Insecta > Archaeognatha > Machilidae > Machilis > Machilis hrabei. The sequence continues at coordinate 149,380 of KZ868924.1, read as the reverse complement.
CAAATTCAAGGTTTACATGTATGTATTTTATTTATACACTACACTTTATTTGAAAATACGTAGTGTAATTCACATTTACTTCCTGGTTAATTCTATGAATCCAATGCGTCTTTATTCTGNAAGTAGACATACTTCCTGACGCTTACTTGTTCATTTTTTCTCAGCAAGTAGCGGCAATAAAAACAACCAATACCTGATTTATCCCATATGAAGGTTACATGGTCATTAGAATAAACAGAAAGAATTATAAACATAACACTCTGAAAATAACTGAATCACTGACTTGTATTTTCATCTAGTCTTTTCAGGACGGACGGATAAAATTTATCCGAGATAGTAAATCTTAAAATAACTGAACAACCAAAAAGTTAAAATATAGGTCTAATAGTATAATAGCTAATACCAAATTTCACGGAATCAGTGTAAAGCTCTTATAACATTCTTTACTTAATAGTGATCTGAATTAATTATCTAGCTATTGACCCTATTTTAGTTTATGGAGAGTTTTTTTGTTATTAAAAGGTCTTTAAAAGGATTCCATCTGTTATGTTTCGAGTAGCTTAATGAAATAATGAAATAAGGGTTTGTTAAATAGCACTATATGGAGTATAAAACTAACACCCAGACATTCAGATTTTAAACTATATGCATATCGATGCCATAAATGAGCCAGAGAACACTTAGGGATATGCAATATTGGATTTCAAATATCAAAATTCAATATTTCTACGATATCGAATCGTGACCGAGATAGCGGTATCGAGTTTCGATACTTCCGAATTTCTAAAAATATCCTATTTTATTGAATTGATTTTCGAAAAAAATATCGATATCGATTTTCAATGGTTTCGAATGTCGAAAAATATCCACATCGAGTTTCGAAAACCTCGAAACATATTGTATGATTCTTCGAAATTTTTGAGACTCGATATGGAAATTTTTTTAAATTCAAATGCAACGAAACACGATATCGATACATATATTTTTTTTATTCAAAATTTTCGAAACTTCATAGATTGATAAAGACATTTATAAAATATTGATCGATCGATATTGAAAAAAATACCACATCGATATCGATATATTACACCCCACTAATTACAAGTAAACCTTTCCCATTAATGAAATGGAGGTAGGTGTAAATGCGTTGTCAAAATCTGTGAAAACACCACTCGGGATTTAATCTCCCAAAATTTGCTTGAAGCATAAAAAAAAATGAAGAGTGGAACAGAAAAAGAGAGAGTGTGGAAGTGGTGATGAGTGGAGGGAGGCGAAGAGAGTGGTGGAGAGGAGAGAATGAGAGAGATTCCTTCTCTATCTTGAGTGTGAACGTGACGGCGAATGTCAAAGGTCGACGAATGCTATGAGGAGAAACCTAAAAGAGAGCACTTAGGATTTGTGCAAAGACGAATTTTTCATTCGGGTCTGATTGATTTCTAGACCACCTCCTTTTATATATTTTTTCATTTGGTGAGTTTTCGCTTACAAGTAGTAATAGCAGACAGAAAGGATGATATTGAAGTAACTCTTTCCTGTCCCACTTCGCTCTTCTTCTTTTTTCATCGTTACAAGGCTTTCTTATTTTAGATTGTGATCTGTTAGTTAAACGTACTTCTATTCTTGTTTTCACAATTTTTCGCGACCCAACTAAAACTGTGATTTTATGTTTTTGTTTACATTTATTACATCATAATTATTTTAGTTAAATCAGTATCTAGCAAATAAGCATCCCTCACTAATATGAAGACAGATTTCAACTTTCTGTTGTAGTTCAGGCTGTAATTGAGTGTTACTCAGTAATCTAAATACAGGTTTCAAATTATATTTTAGTTACTATTCAGGCTGTAAATTAGCATTACTTACTAATCTAATGGCAGGTGTCACCTTGCGATTTTGGTTATTCTTCGGACTGTGAATCAGTAAAATTTAAATTTTTTTATGATTCAATTTAGATCCCTATTTGATTTTGGACAAATATGAATTGATAATAATAAATTACGCAGTATCTTATATATTCAACAGTTTAAAATTAGTAATCTAATATTACTGTATGTATTCTATAAAATTCCACTACCTTAGCCATTATCTGTCAAATTAAAATGTTAGAAACTACACTAAGTTATGAAATAATAAATTTAATTTTATTGCTATCAAATTAATTATTTTTTTTAATGGTAGAGATTTCAATTTTAACTGAGAAAAGTGAGACCGCACCTTGGGACCTAATGCAGGACTTCTGAAATCAATTCTTTGATTGATGTTGGTGATTTATTTCATTTTGGACTTCACGTCTAATCATACTACTTCACCTTTTCACTACTACGATTACGTTTGATAAAACCTTAGCTAGTAGCGTATATCGTAGTAGCAATCTCTCGTTTCATCAACTATAAATAGTGCTACAATATTATTGTAGGTAAAGCCTTATATGACATGATGCAATGCAGCAACTCTTCACAACTATTACTAATCATTTTATGTCACATATATCTTCAATATATATAAAGACGGGCGTATTTTACGGTTTCAGTGACGTGTATGAAACTTCTCCAACTTCCTAGGTCTGACCAAAATATTTTGTAAATAAAAGTTATTAATTATCTGAAAACTCCATAATATTTATGTAACTGATTTTTCCCCCCATAAATGAAAATGATCTTTCTTGGTGGAGGATTTTCTTACACCCCATATGAAGTGGAAGTTTCGGTTACCAGGACAATGTACAAGTCCTAAAAAAACTGAGAGGTAAGCTTTCAATGAAAGCTAGTGTCACACAAACTATTTTCTCCCTGGTTAACGTGGCATTGCGACAAGGAAATTTAACGTTCAAGGTGCCAAACACCCCTCGCATAAATTGTACTTTATAGATTTATTTTTAAAAAATGTACATTTTGAAAGGCACCGAAGCTGATAAAAACAAAAGAAAGGCGAAACTAGATTTGTAAAATTCGTCACCAGCGCAATTTCCTTCTTCGTCTTTGTCTTGCCTTTAAACGAATTCCGGGAATAGTGCCGTTGTCAGCAGGTGTCAGTAGAGTCAACGAGATTACTATGGAAACAAGAAAAAGAAAGGATTCCATCTCCGTGGGGATTCGGAAAGTTTAGCAAAGAATGATAAAGATTGAGAACACGTTGATAATCAAATACTAGAAGCTAAACATGTATTCTAAATATTAACAGTAAAAAGGTTTTATACGTCTACAGTAATGATGTTTTTGTAAATGGAGAGCAAGGAACACGAACAGTAATTGTAAGTTCCATAATATTAATTATCTGCACTCAAAGACTTNTAAATAGTAAACAAAGGGTGGTTTACAAGTAAAATCTTAGGTGCAAAGTGGACTTAAGTTGAAAGTTCATTGCTTTTTTAACTTGAGTACCAAACTAGTATATTTTTGTACACAAGATTTTTCTTACAGCCCATCCCAGAAATGTGATACATTAACTAAATGCCAGGTGCAACTGCAGAACAGTGTATAAAGTGGGACATTTCACTGTTGAAGGTTGAATAAAAAAAGTAATTCACCAAACAAACACCTTTTCTTCGTTATATATGTATCGAGATCTCAAATTCTTATTAACAGCCACAATGATATCCGATAAGTACAGTTTCTGTCGTAGTCTGAATTAGATCAAGAATAACGGTTTTAAGGATTCGATTTGGCCTTTAAACTTACTTCAAACATTACACAATATACTTTTTAATGGGTTACATTTTTATCCGAGTTCACACCTGAGTACAAAATTCTGTCTTATTTCTACTTTTTCAATACTCGAAATATCTGTTAACAATAACAACACTTTTAACAACACTCGCGTCTTTAACCTTGTTCTTGTATTGACTGCTCTATACTGTTTGTACACATCAAAGCCCTTCGGGAAGAACATTAAGAACGTAATTCGTACGTGGCGAGCACCTAGACGATCATATTTGCTTGTCCCAAGGTGTTACTGAAGCTCCGTCACCTCTTTAACTTGAACTTTACAAACATAAAAAATACTATTTACGCAACAATATATATAAACTAAGAAATGCAAAGGGGTATTCAGCCAGAAACGTGCAGGAAACAAACTGCAGAATAAGCGACTTAAAGCGATCTTAATGTTTTTAAAGTTATATTAAGTAATGTTGAACTAAAATCACAAAAGGCATGCAAGAAACAACCAAACAGGCAAAAAGGTTAATTTATTTACTCTAAAACTAAAGTAAGTTTAGTAAAGCGCTCAGTAAATATAAAACTAGTACGTTAAGCGAAAACGTACCCACACAATTTACATGGCACAAAAAAAAATAGTGTTAAAAGTTTAGGAGAATCTAAAATAATAAAAAAATTAAGAATTGTAGGCAGAATATATGAAATAGCATAAATAATTCATATACAGGGTGTTTCATCACATGTGAGATCCACTTCAAGGACGCATTCAGTAACTACAATAATAAAGTACAAATAAACATATGCTCGAAAACCCTTTTTTTTTCTAGTTGTAGTCAATTTAATGATTCAGCAATCCTTTCTACAAACTGAGTTAGCGTCTCTGGTTACACTTATCTGTTGACACAAATTGCTCGATAATACTGATAATTATCGATAAGCTCAATTGTTGCGTAAACAAAATCACGTCGAAAGTAGTTTATGCGTGATGGTGATCCGCCTCATTTTAGTCGAGTAGCTACGAAAAGCAAAGATATTTCGGGCATATGTTTATATGTACTTTTATTATTCCTTCCTTAAGTGCCCACATGTTACAAAACACTCTTTATGTGGAAAAAGAGCTCAAGACAAAGGGAAAGAATGTATTAATTTCAATTAACAGTTTTTCTTTCAATGTTTATTTATCTTTATAGTGTTTCCGACTACTGTTGGACTTATATTTCTTGAATTGTTAAACAAACTTTTCTGAGTTGTAATAGTTCTTTAAGAACTTCTGTATGTAACATAATTCAATACATATTTCTATGCTACACGTTGTATATTTCACATGCTAGGTCTATCGCATAATTACATTTCTTAACTTCTATTGAAAAGCATATTGCTAAAATTTAATTCCATTAAAATACATAGAAATGTGTGCACTTTTTAGTAATAAATAAATATGAAATTTCCTTGCTGATGTCTGGTGATTAAAATATGTAGTATAAGTACTGAAATGCATTTAAATAGCAAGGACTTATGAGATTATGGTGAAGTGTTGATTGTAAAACGTGTTACTTATTATAACTTTTCATGCTGTTTTGATGGACGATAGTACGTAGGCTGTTTTGATTTACAGTTTACCTTGATTTCTCTCTTTTGTACTACTTATATTTATGACAGATTATGTCCTCACCCAATGACCAATGTGATATTTTTATTATGTTAAAATTGTGTTTGTTGTTTCATACTGTACTATGTTCAAAATGTTATTATACTTGAAAATATGATCCACTTTATTTGTGCCAAATAACTTTCTTTTTCTCGCTAATATAGTACTCGATGGAGTTTATTTCTGAATATGTAGATGCCATCTCATTTAGATATTTGATGTATGTTGCGAGTAGATTCTATGTAGTTTTGAGCTTTGATCAATTTTCAAACATTATTTTTTGTTTTTTTAAGTCTATCGACTTCACAAAAAAACGTATCACTCAGTTTTCAAGACTCACTGCTCAACATTAATTTAACCCGTTAATGCCTAGAGCACTAAAACGTAAGCTCTTCACTATAATATATACCTCAGTAACACAAATGTGAATGGAATTTTGAGTTGAAATGTAAAATAAACTATTGACTGAAGCATAAGAAAATACTGAATAGGTAACACTGACAAAATATAAATACAAGTAGAACTCTACTAAATTAAACAGGTACGGATTACGCAGTTTATGGTGTGAAAATAAGGTGTTAAACACTGGTGGAGATTCACTTCAAATAGCAACCATATTACACATTCAGTATGCATATCTTTCAAAGGCTTTCTCTTGGTCTGTGTTTCTTGCACTGACAAATATAATTATTTAAAATGAGAAGCACTGATTTGAGTATAAATGAGTGTTATTACACAAAATATTAAACGTTTCTGAACTCTGCGTCATTGTCAAACCACGATAACGTAATGTTGCTTCTCTATGGCCAATTTCATATTTCAATGAATTAACAGTATTTTGACCATAAATTACCACAATATTTTCTAACCCTTTTTTAATTCAGCTTTACTAAAAACCCGAGTGCAATATGACGTTTTCTTATGACAAAACTTATCTGTACAATTTGGCAACACTGTTGTTAAGATCTGACCCCACTATCTTCACATTCAAAGACTGTATATTTGTGTAAAAACAGATACCTAAAAATCAGTGTCACTGGAAATTACTAGTACAAATTTCCGTCGCTCTTAGCTAATCAGCTTCAACTGGAATAAAATGCTACAATCTTAAATACACAGTAAAATAAATTGCCTAACGTTGAAGAAAAATAAGGTATCTAGTTTGGCACATGTTACAGTGAATATTTCCACAACTCAAAGTTGTAGGAAAATTGAACTAATGGTTGAGGCTATTTGTAAAGTCGTGGACAAATATAAAGATGTAAATTACAAAGCGACATGCACTCTTTTAAAGACGTAACACTAAAATCTAAACTTAAAAATATTACCTTGTACGAAATATGGATACAAAATTTGAAGAACTAAAAACAAAATCCCTTTGATTTCGTAATGTGTCTGGCACTGAAAGATAATACTACTATTTCTTATTTTATGAGCAACGGCACCAAATTGACTATTGTCATTTCCTTGTCAGTTAACTCTCATCCATTGCAAAAATTGGATTTGCAGTCACATATTCCATCTATTCGAGCATTGCACCGAGTATTTGGAGGATAAATCTGAAAGCGTTACAGCAATGGAAAGATATTCTGTGCATGTCTTCTCTTCGCGTTGGAATGGAACGACCGATTTCATTTATCAGTGTACTTAAGAAGGAAGACAATTCCGTCACAAAGAAACCACTGCGATAAGGCATCCTCCTCCAGTTCGATCCCATGGGATGAGCGAAGGAATGGAATGGACCGAAGAACGAAGAGAAGATAAGGCCATTGGCTGCGACAAGAATGCAGTAAACCAAGTTATTGGAGTAAAATAAGAAAATCCGGTTACAAAGCACAACAAAACAAAAGTAATTGTAACCATTGGTACAGTGTTCTGCGTGGCAAAACACTGATTTCACTTGAGAAAAATACCGTAATAATTATTAATTGAATTACTTACACGAATTATTCGATTAACAGAAAAAAACACTGCATTCACTTTACACGCTACAAAGTACCAGGGACAGGTGTAACAATTTATTATGAATTGTGATTTACAGAAATATTAGGACGATGTATTTGAAGTGGATATTATACCAAATCGCGAATTCCTTAATCTAGTATTAAATATGTTTGAGACAACGAGCCAATGATTTAGATCATGCCCAAAACGTGTGTGGGTTATAGCATCCAATTTGATTGTCCGAAAACAGTTAAAATTTAAAAAATAGTGAATGATAATTCCGTCGTAAGGTATACTATATACAGAATGTCAAACGTCGTGTGCTTTGTAAGTATTATTCTTTATAATCCCATGTGTGTTGTTAATAAAAAAAATAATACCCCTCGCAACAAAAATATTCGCATAATCATCAGTTTAGCTGTACTTAAAAAGTAAAAGAGGCTTCGCAATCTTAGTAGGCATAACCAGTGACGCAATGAGTGCACACCAATGATTTTTAATTACTGCTTTTTTAACAGTTGAATAACTTATTTGAGAAGTGTGTTGTATTTACACGTTACGCTTTTTGCACTTGTATTTTTGTCATTGAGTCGTAAAATGGTTATATCTAGTATTTTAGTTTCAAGTGGCATTATATACTAGTAATTAAATTCTTTAAATAGTTTCCGTTGAAGTCATGTACTACTAGATCTTATAGGCCCTATGATTAAATATTTATACCAATTTGTGAATTATTTGTATATTTGCCCAAGAAAAGTGAGTATGTTTCGATTTGGTAGATTTGCTTTTATTTGTACCAAAACATTTTGTAGAGGATCGGGACACTTTTGAATAAACTTGGAAAAACGTTAAATCAATTCTAGATACACTTTAAATTCGAGTGAGATGTCGGATGTTACCTTGAAAGAAAAAGGAAGTGGGTTATCCTTTAAGTTTGGCATATCTTCCAAATATACTTGCCTCTATTTTTCCCCACTGTGGTTTGTTTTGGAAGGGAAGAGGGATTTTAATTAAAATAAAATAAGATTACATTGTTATGTTATGTTCAATGTATGTTTTTTTACAGAAACTATTAATCAAACTTTTCTTTCAGATTTTAAAAAGTTGTTGTTGAGGAAAATTACAATCTTAGAGATCGGGCCTTCGGGTTCTTGATACCCCTCTGAATTAAATCCGATAGGAGGTAAAAACCAATAAAAATTAAAGTTAATACTATCAAGCTAGAAAGAGCATTGCTTTAAACATTCATTGATACTTCTATATACTTGTTTTTATTTCATTACGAAAGGAACTAATGAAGATGGAAAAAGTTCTGGGTATATAAAATATCGATATATTTTAAAAGTGTGGCACGCATCTTAGAATTTTAAAATTTGTCATATTTACCTTAGTTTTTAAAGGTTTTATTTTACGTTTGTTCTGATGAGTGTTAATATATTTTGCGTTGTTTTTCTTTTACAGATCACCCCCAACGTAACGAACTAATAGAGGTAGGACTGTGTGTTTAATCCGAATGAAGGAGGAAAATAGCTAAGAATAAACACTATTAATTAATTAAAATAAAACAAAGTAGTTCATCAAAATAACCGTCTCGTTTCAATATTTCTGCTACCTTCGCCTTGAAAACAACTTCTTTGCTAATTAAATTCAAAATCTGTAAAATATATGTCCAATATATCGAGAGTCATTTCAATTTTCATACACAAGAAGCCCATTTTGTAATTTGCTGCACGTGAGAAAGTAAGACAAGTCTACAGTTCAACTATTATAAATAAATAAAACATTCAAGAAAGTATGTAAGTAAACTTCAATGTTTGTTGAAACCATTAAAAAAACTGTTTTAATGATGTTCCTTTCTCTCGTCCTTTCATAATTACAGAACTGTATATGATAGCTATATAATTCCAACAAAATGTGTACAATTTCTCTATATTAAGAGTAAAATGAGCGTTGTTTAAAAAACTTAGTTTTTACATGATGAAAAACTATGAATCCTACAGCCTGCTTGTTTTTGTACAACATAGCTAGGCGCAGCCGTGTGGATAAAATAAAGAAAATAAGACGCAAGACTAAAGGGTACTTTTGGTCTTTTTCCCCTGAACAATTCGAGGTTGGAATCTCTTAATCTCGGATTCATAACACACAACGCTTTCGCACTCTGTCACATATCATTATAGTGGTTGCACGTTTTGTAGGTTGTAGATTTATAGGTAAGACTGTGTTTGTGTAACTTCTACGTTTATTGTTNTTTTTTTTAATTTTCAAATGTATTTTACAGTAGTCTTAGTGGATTGAAAGTAGCTAGAAATTTACATTTGGTTTCTATTACACTAAGGATGGAATTAATAGCTTTTTATTAGAAGTAAATGCTTAGAAATTTGCATTTCCGTGGGCCGCTTAATCATTCTGCTCAGATATTAACTCGGGTGGAAGATTCAATTGCAAAGTGCTCCCACTTAAATTCCTTATGGTAACAGATTATTTGGAATCAACATGTTTACACAATTTAAAAAGGGTACTTATGTGCAATTTAAGATTTTACAAAAATCTAGCTCGAATTTAAATACTTAGAATTTTAAATTAATAAAAATCGATTTCAACAAAACATCTTAAATCGTACAAAAATACAGGGTATTTCAAAACCCTGTGCACAAACTTCTATGGTAGGTCCACGAGACCAATACAAATCGATGTTCATAAGTGACTATTATTTTTAAATCGCCCATTTCAAATATATTTGATTTTTTTTAATTATGATCATTATGGCAACACTGTAAAAATAAATAGTTAATTAGTTCGTTACGATTTGAAAGAACATTATTGTTGTTCCAGGATGGCTCAGAGGTAGCGTCTGTGCCTTATTATCGTACTTCACGTCCAAAGGTTTCGAATCTCCCGTCCGCCAACTTTTTTTTTCCAATAACGTAGGCCTACTAAGGCTAATTTGAACACATTAAACAGATTAAAAGTTGAAAGATTGAAAGTTTGAAAAATGTAAACAAATTCATCACAAATCTTGTTCTCATAAAGTAGTTACCATTTTTAGCACTTTCAAACTGATTTCAGTTATTTTAATTAGCTCCATTGACCTTTTAATTTGTTTAGCCTCTTACAGTCAGCTTTATTTAAGTGTACTCTCTACAGCCAGGCCAAAAATTATGCTCCCGGAAAACAAATCACTTAATGTCTGGCTTACGTTGAACTAATCCAGGAAACTAAAAAAGGGGAGACATAGAACAATACGTTGTGTTGATTTTGGTGTAACATTTTCAAAAATTAATTAAAATCTAATACGTGTAATTTGGTTATTTCATCAATTTAAAAAAAAAACGAATATACCAANTTAGCCATATTAGATTTTAATAACTTTTAGAAAATTGTATACCAAAATCAACACAAGGCATTGTTCTGTCTCCTCTTTTTTAGTTTCCCGGATTTGTTCAACCTAAGCCAGATATTAAGCGATTTGTTTTCCGGGAGCGTGATTTTGGGCCTGGCTGTAGGGAGTACACTTAAGTGATTCGATAAAAATAAATGCGCTCAGATCTCTCCCAATTACATTTTTGTGGGGAAGAGTTTAAAAATTGTAAAAGAATTGTGTACAAAATTTCGTTACACAATCGCGTGAATACTCGGGTACTCATGACTCTGACGAGATTTGGAATATCCGCCAATTTCGAGAAAGTGTACTACTCAATAATTCATCAAATACTGTAGATTTTGTTACAGCATAAACATAAAAAATTGGGCATAATCCCCCGATATCGAATGATGGACGAAAGCGCAAACGAGGAAGAAATAAGTGGGATTACACAACAAAGGGAACTCCATTTGCCACCCTAATCAGTAGTCCAGGAAGTACCGGGTTCTACACTCGCACTTTTTTCAATCACATACTAACTGTAAGACTAACATGAGCAGATTAAATTTTGGAGGTTAAGAAAAAAAAAACTTAACACACAAAATTTCGTTACAATCGCAGGGGGTAGTTATAGGGGCTAAGGCAAACATTTTTTAGACAACATGGGATCGGTGACTCATCGTTATTCCGGTACGCGACTAAATTGTCAGCACAAAGCTTGAAAGATGGCAAACAAAAGTTGCTAATTAAAATTACTGAAACCAGTTTGAAACTGCTAAAAATGGTAACTACTTTATGAAAACAAGATTTGTGATGAATTTGTTTAAATTTTCCAAACTTTCAATGTTTCAACTTTTAATCTGTTTAATGTGTTCAAGTTAGCCTTAGTAGGCCTACGTTATTGAAAAAAAAAGGTTGAATCACGGGATATTCGAACCCGGCACCCCTTGAACACGAAGTACGATAAAAAGGTACATACGCTACCTCTGAGCCATCCTGGAACAACAACAGAATTCTTTCAAAACGTAATGAACTAATGAAGTATTTCTTTTTACAGTGTTGACATAATGATCATAATTTTAAAAAATCAAATATCTTGGAAATGGGCGATTTAAAAATAATAGTCACTTATGCATATCGATTTGTATTGGTCTCATGTACCTACCATAGAAGTTTGTGCACAGGGTTTTGAAACACCCTGTATATTAAGATGAATAAATAAAAATAATATACTGTGTGAAAAATGGTATACACAGCACGTACTTCCAGATAAAACGGAACGTTTTGTACACGTCACGTTGTCTTGAGGTTTTAATTATCACTTTGATAGTAATAACTGCATACGTATAATTTCCTATTCGAAGATACATTAAGGGTAGGGAGTACGAATCCCCGATAAATCTATTTGCACGATTATTTTAGCCAGCAGCTAAATCTTTCCGCTTATGTGTTTATCATTCTAGAAAACATTTGATCTTCACAATAACTAACAATAGAACTGCCCCAGTGGAAATCGAAACTTAATATATAATACATTTTGTAGAGTTTGGCATGCTGAATTGAATAAAGAAATTAGTTTTGTTCAGTAGGCCTTTGTGAGTTATGTAGGCCTAAACGTTTGTGTGCACACTACATTAGCCGTTTAAAATGTAATTTCAAAACTAGATGATGCGTAGCACAGTGGGCTATCACGCAGGCAACTCGGGTTTGCTCCATTGCTGTTAAATTTTTCGTAGTAATTTTTGTTGGCGTTTATTGTACAGATACACCAAAACAAAGTAGAACTGTGTTTTCAGATTTCAAGCACGTTTTTGGTGTTAGAGCGAGTAACACAGGTGAAGCATTTATTTCCTTTAGTCTTATCAGTTGTCGTTGTACATTCTTTGTGAGCAGAATATTTCTTGATGTGCAATGACAATGAATGCAAATACAAACCCTTTATGTAGCTAGTACAAAATAAGCTGGAGTTCGATGGCACAGAAGCTGTAAAACCAGCTGATACAGAGGTTGCTCATCTCCTGTTTCATAAGTTTGCCAGCATAAGTTGCGAGTATGAACTACAAGAGATATTAAAATGACTGGGGCGAGTGTGTTAATGAATATAGTGACGTGGTGGTAGTATTTANGGATGTGGATTTCATCCCAGTGGATAAGAAGTAAATTATTTGAAATCACCCTAAGTGGACCTTCAAGACAATTTAAAAACTCTATTCTTTTCTAAAACATCGATCATATATCCGGAAATGGAGTGAGAAAATTAGTATTGGGAGAACAAAATGGGATATACTTACCTCAATCAACGATTATGTCTTGCAAATGTTCAAGGATGCTCGTAACGACTCGTGCGTATATGGGCGCTAAAAGAAGCNGCAAAGTATCCACGTGCCACGTTAAATGCATCTGATAATTGGCTTTAAAATTTCNAAAGACGCCATGTTATTCGTTCACGTAAAATTAAAAAAATCGCAAGCATACGTGAGATAGTAAAGATGGACGTCCTTCTTCATGAAGCAGATACAGACCTGCCAACCTTCAAATATGAAAAATCGTAATTGCCCTGCAGGGTAGGGGGAAGGAAATTTTGTTTAAACCTAATGAAATATCACCTTCATAAAAAAGTGGTCACCTATAAATTATTAAATATTAAAGTTAACCCTAACAAATG
>KZ868924.1:97292-111039 GCA_003456935.1 Machilis hrabei | reverse complement strand
CTCAGTCCCTCGATTCTCTTTCTCTTTTTATTTAGAGAGGGTTTTCAGTGGTATTAAAATAGCAATAAAGCTACTACTATTAAGCGGCATCAGAAAGGGTGGTATGTTTGAGCTAACTAAGGGTGTGAGTTGAGAGTTGGGAGTTCTGTGGTTGGGCACTTTTAACATTAAATTACTCAAAACGTAAACAGATCAATTTTTACAAAAATTATTTATTATTTAAAAAAAAGCATCGCCTCCTGTTGAGATTAAACGCAATTTTTACACACATTTTATACTTTAACCATAGTCCATTAATTACTGTAGTTTTGAAAATATAAAACAAGCTAAATTACAATACATTTCTTACAGACGCTGTTTAAGGTCTTAGAGGTCGTATGAGCTTGGAAATTAATTCTTTTATAGGCAATTTGCCAACTCTAATTTGGTCGTGAAACTATGTTTTGGCCTTGAAAAAACGCAATTATATAACTTTTGCATTTATTATTTCAACTTTAAGGAAAACAGTAGTACACGTGACTTCGCTTATTGAAGAAAAATTTTAGTTGTTACCATTTTTAGCTTGTCTGTTACTAATCTGAAAACTCTTTCTCGAGCTTAATGGTGCACATCAGTGTAAAACCCAATGAACGGTACAAATTTCCATTTGTGTAATTCTTGGANGCCTAAATATTAATGCAAGTCGGAAAAACAAACCAGGCTGAAATTGTATATACATAAATAACGACTTAAAAATAAACAAATTGTCTATTATTTTCAAGATGTCGTTAATACAAGTCAGCGCAAATATATTACCACTACTACCATTTTTATACATTGTAAATAAAAAAAACTAATTTCAAAATAAATTTATATTTGTAGTTTAGCACTGGTGTTACAGTTGGGCATTTTATTTTAGTAAGAAATAAACTAGTTTCATCCGTTTATATACATACCCACGCTCATCTTTCTTCTTTTAAACTTTTTGCAATGAATTATGGGAGCGATCGATAGCTTTTTCATTGAAGAACCAGCCAAGGCTTCTTGGCAAGGAAAAAACAAAAAAAAAGAGGGGAAATGGATAGCAGAGATTTCTTGAAATAGATCTGCTACGGATGAGTCAATATCGATCGCCTTCTTATTTTCAGGAACAAAGCCTGGTGTACATTTTAGACCGTGTTGTTATGTCTGTTCACTTATATTTACTTATCTTGTGGCTTCAAATACCAGTTTCGGAGACAAAAATTCAAAGAAGTCTCAGCTGCGATTTCAAAATGCCTGATTAAGAGAGTAGAATTGTCTCTCGAAAACTAGCAAGTATGGCTAACCACACAGAAGAATATGTCTAACTAAACAGTATAAAAATTAACTAACCATTGTCAAAAATATTCATATTAAAATTGCACTTCAATTTGAAATATGTAAAAATGTACAAGTCTTCTTTCCTGGAGATACAGTATGATTTTCATAAATTGAGGATATCCTCTCCAATTACAATGATGTTAATTACATTGCCATTAAGCCGATTCTCCATACAGCATCCTTCCTTTTAAGCCCTGCCTACGCGGCCTTAATGCGTTCATATTTCTATCTCTATTCTCTTGACTGCAACAAAAATAGAAAGTGGATCATGCCATGGCAACACTTTACTTAACGCATAGAGGGTGCCGCACTTTAAATTGTGAAAGGGGTTTATGGATCAGCCTAATAGCTTCTACCCACGTTACCCATTTAATTGAGTATTGTCATTAACGAAGTAATCAATGTACAAAACTGTATAAAGCTAGTACTCTAGAAACGGAGTTGTTTGGTACTCGCTATTAGTGGAAGTGGCTGCTAATGGAATTTGTATAATATTTTAAAGTCAATGAACAAAACATTATTTGAGACTATGTTTTAAAAAACTTTGCTGAAATCATTTTGTTTGAATATCTACCTATCTGACCCACGACAAATTTGAAAGGGGCCGGCCGATTTTGGCCAAACCTAGCAAACTGTTAGAGGGAATNAAGAGAATACAAAGTTCATTATCGTCCATACTGAAACAAAACGGCAACAATTTTGCTTGACGTGTTTGAATTGGGTAATTCTTCCGATTTCAATACCTTATATTATGAACTAGTAGTTCAAATCTAATCTTTGAAACACCAACTTGGTGCAAGGATTTGGAGTAAGTCTATAAAAAACTGTTTTTCGACGAATTTTGTAAAAGTTGACCCACATCACTCACGGAACCGAAACAGACTGATTTAGCANTGTGTTTAGCTGCAACTGGTTGTGAACTCCTGACTAGCAGTTAAAGTATGAAGTGTAAAATATATTGGTTAAAGTTAAGATTTATTCTTCTATGCATTTCATGTGATATGAACATTAAAGTTCTGAAAATTAAACCAATTTTGCACAAATGTTGTCAGTGCTCCTTTCAAATTTAAACTAAAAAAATATAAGACTCATATTTTAGAGTTAGTGGTACTATAAATTTGCTATATATCAATAGAAAATAATATACCATATTAGTCCATATAGGCTACAGTGTTAATTATTTACTCTTTTTCCTATATTCAAAGGCCTGGTGCAGTCATTACATTAAGAAAGCACATATATGTTGTGCATAAATACTCTCTCATCCTTAACTAAAATATGGTGAAATTGTGCAGCAACAGGTTTTTTCTTTTTTTTTAAGGGGGGGGGCTAAAGTGGCCCAATAATTTCTTTAACGTTTAGGTCATTTTTAGGACAGGTAATACACACGGAATACGATAAAATTTCGTTTGAGTTAGGACTTTTTTTTTTTTTCAAAATAAAAAAAAAGATTTGACTAGCCAATTTGACACGCTACCTAGAGATGCAGAAAGCCAAGAATAAATTTGTTAGCTAGGCACTACTAAATATAATATCCTCAGTCCCTCGATTCTCTTTCTCTTTTTATTTAGGCACCTATTTCCTGTTCTTTACAGCTCATCCGTTTTTTTTTCAAACTAGAAGGAAAAAATATCCCTTTTCAGGATGGATGAGAAAAGAAAGACAGTTCTTTTCAAAGAAAACACTCGGTTAAAAAAAAACGTTGTTATCTAACAAATTGCGTGCTTAAAAGGCTTTTCTTTGAATACAGTGTATCGTAATTGAGGCTTTTATAAACTCAGAAGCGTAGGTTATGTGCGGTGCGTTCAGAAAGTTTAAGTCCAGAGATGTTTGCTATTTGCGGTGTATAGTAGCGGAAAGAAAGGGACCTTTCCATTTTTACTTTATCCAGGTGANAAAATCAAACGTTGTTGGTCAGCCATATTANAATGGCNGTCATTGTGGTTTTCACACATAAAAGTCACAGAACCTTCTGTTGAATTTACAGTCACTGTATTGANAACTGTACTCATATGTGTAGAGCTGAGAATATCTATCNAATACAGTGACTTTTTATGCTTCAGTTACCACTACAATGTGGCTGAAACGTTGGCAGATGTTAAACNTAACACAAAGCATAACATCCCCAAAACAAAAAACAACAATATAAACAACGTCCGTGAAAGCTTAAAACTNAAGATAATACGTTACTTTAAACACAACTGACGTTCTTCTCGTGGCAAACGTCAGTACAAATAGGTCAAAAAGTTTAGGACGACACACTCAGACTTGCTAATACTCGGTAGTTTCTGTGTAATTCCTTGTTATTTCAAGCAATATATTGTACATACATAGGATCAAACAATAATATCCAGTCTCAGTAAACTTAAAACCAACACTTTTTGACATGAGGAGGTCCAAACTCCGAGTTTCAGAAAAGTCAGCAATTTTTATCTTAAGTTATTCTTAAGGTGCCTGTACACTGGAGGTAACATTGCTGATAACACGTTATTAGCAAAATGTACATAACAAACTTTGCTAATAACATGTGGTATCAGCAATGTACCTCCGGTGTACAGGCACTTTTATATGACGCGGTTTTACCAATCCCACAATAGAAATACCATTAAATATAATTTACAGAACTCTTTTTGTGAGTTACATAAAATCAGAATTAATCATGTTAACCACAGTTGTTTAGTTGTTTTCTTCATGAATAGTCGTTTTCAGTTGTAATATTAATAGTGCAAAATAAGTTTGGCTAATTTTCGTGTGATTTTATTTGCAAGACCCTTTTGCCATGGGCACGGACCGTATGCGTTGGGGAAAGGGTTTGATTCACACCGAGTAGGTTTGGGCGTTTCACTGTGGTTATCTTGATAGGGTACGTCGAAAATAAAAATGGTCCACCTACAATAATGACCCAGAAGATGATGACCCTTATTACAAGTAATATCACCCCCCCCCTGATTTTTATCAGGTCAGTTAATTTTAATGGCGTTTTATTCTCCAAACAGCATTATTCGTTGTAACACGCTGTAAGATGTCCAAATCATACTGTGTGATAGTCAGCCCATGTGCTTCAAAGGCCATCAACTTAGACAAATTAGGATAATTTTTACTCTATTCAAGATTTGCCGACTCTCTACAAATCTACTAACAGAGTACATGTTCCAGTTCGACAGTAAAGGCGGCGTGATATTTATGTTTATTCNTTTTCTTAGCATTTTGCTTTAAGTTTTTTTATACAGACTCGAAAATAGCCTAAAAATACAACAGATCTTACTACAAGTACGAACATCACNTTANAGAACAAAGTGTGTGGCACTAAATAAAGCGTAATTCAAAGTTTGGTCTATTCAATACGGCTGACATTGTATTGTACGTATACTGCTCCAAAACTAATTCCTCCATTTTTTCTCACTCGTGTGACGTTATGTTCAAAATGCAATTATGTCAGGCGAAAGTTTGAATACACCCGCCAATATCCTACAAGTAAAAGCAATGTTTGGTAAGTGGCAAATATATAGTAGTCCACGATAAGGGAGGATGATAGCAAAGACCTTAAAAAANAATGTCGTGTTATTGTGTTCATGAATGCAGAGGTCATCACTGCTATTGAAATTCACCAGAGCTTGAAACTCATTAATGTGGACATTAGAGTCTAAGTGTGTACAGTAAGGCTATGGACTAGGCTTGTTAATGAAGGAAATGCCAAGACCAGGGCCACTCTCGCACTGCTGCGAATGCAGAGTCAATAGGAGTGTTGGTATCCTGGAACTGGGGCACACGATCAATTCTGTTCACTATGTGGGACACTGAATAAGCTGAAGACACGAATGCCAAAAGTAAGCCAGAGAAGGGATTTTTTTTANACCGCATCCTGACAAAGGAAACCATTACGAAATTCANGTNGCCTGTTCAGCATTATCCATCATACAGTCACGATGATAATACAGTACCAGCATCGATTCTGTCATATCCAAACGAAGCGTAGCGCGAAATTTAGTTTCGCTTGAAACGCAAATTTTCGTTCACTTACCAAGCTACGAAAAATTAAATTCGATATTACGTCTTTCAGGCGAAGCCTGAAAGACGTAATAGCAAATTTAATTTTTCGTAGCTTGGTAAGTGAACGAAAATTTGCGTTTCAAGCGAAACGAAATTTCGCGCTACGCTTCGTTTGGATATGACAGAATCGATGCTGGTACTGTAATATGTGGTGTTTTACGTCCTACCAACACCAGATGGGTCATTTCAGAGCGATGAAAAATGCTCGTTTTGTTCGAGGTAGATAAAAGGACATCACAGACATCGAGATAGGTTGGCTTAATGGTAGAATGCTCGCCTCCTGATCGGGAGGTCCCGGGTTCAAACACCGGGGCTGACTCCTAGCCCTGAGTCTGCCTGTGAAGCAGTCCACAATAAGGTATGATCGTAGGAGTCTTCCAGGAGGAACCCTAAAGGCTGTGTCCCATTGATAAGTGTTCGATGTAAAAGAACCCACCACCAGCTATGTGTCGAGCGAGTGGCACAATTCATACATCCTGAAGCGTCGTTACGATGCGGATGGGGTCTCCATTATACCATCGCAGTCTAAACCGTGGGACCATAAGCTCAACATAACCAAAATCGAGATAAAGGATATTCACATAACACCCAGCCTTGTGTGGAAACAGAACCCGCTGCTTCTGGTACGAGAGCCAGTTAACTTCCCATCTACTCTAACGTGCTCCACTATAGTCCCGAACTTGCGCCGACGAAAACTAGTATTCGTGGTAAAGATTTCACTGATGACCGTCAAGAAGACTTTTACTAGAAGAGAGTGCATATGCAAAGCATTGTAAGGAGCAGGGTTGTAAAGGTTNGAGTTAATTCAGNGCTGTGATGTGCTTTAGTGACCCTACGGAGATTATTACGTCAGAACATATAATTTTCTATATAAAAATCAAAATGTCTATCCTAAAGCAAGCACTTAATTGGTCTGGCATTGAAATGATAACTATAATTAAACACTAATTACTAGTGTTTAAATAACCTCTTCGGTTATATGCCCGCATACTTAAGCGCTGTTTAAAATCCACGTAAAGCACAATCAACATGACGAAATTTTAAAATGAAGGAATCTGCCTATTAATTTACGTTAGTTTTAACCATTANAGAATTTTAACACACCACCATTCTTCCAAGATGGCGACCATGCTCACCCATCAGCTTAAGTATTTCCTGACTCCGCCTAACTAGTTACCAATTTCAACCAAACTTTTTATCACCAAACAGATATACGAACTGTTCACACACAAAGCAACTGATGTGGGCACGAGCAGCCAGCGGGAAAACTGAAGGGCTTTAGGAGGGAAAGAGAGATGACACTTACTTTTGGTCGGCACTCCGTCTGGCGTCTGGCCTCTCGTGTCTGGTAGCGACAGGCTTCGTCCTGGTACTGCACGGTCAATCTAAGACGCAGACACTTGAATTTGATCTTCAAGGTAAAAGTAAATTAAACCCAATAAACTCTGTTCGTACATAAACACTGTTCGTCAAGTAATAGACGTCTTAATAATCTGATGCTCAAGCAAACTTGAACATAGCACTCTTGAATGACGTCGCTAGCCACTGGTAACGATCGTATAAGAGATAAAAACCCCAAAGGTGCACTTGTTGCCTGGAACCCCCAAAGGTCAGAACTCGTAGAGAGTTGACACAAGACTGTCGATTCGGATGGGTTCCCGCCACCAACACGACGACACGCCCTCTCTCTGGACAAAAAGGAAACAAAAAAAAGGTTTTGCATAGGGAAGGACAAGAGTTGCTCAAACACGGACAAAGAATATGTGATTTTATTTCAGAGTTGTTCTATCGTTTACAAAGTTTAGTAAGTCCGACATTCCGTTGTCAAGTAATTATAAACGTCAAAGTACTTGAACTGTTTACACAGTGGAACACCCCTATAACACCGAACCAAAACAAAAGCAATGGTAATGAAATACAATCACACACATTAAAACACACCTCATATCAATCGGTAACTTATAAAATCTGATTGGAAACCTGAAATACAGAAACTGTATCACTAGCTGTTACAGAACAAACAAAAATCAGAACTGAAAAAGGTCACCTTGTCGGTCATGCCTTATTTTACATTTTCAATTATGAAATATAATTTTTTAGTAGATTTCACTGAAAATTATGTTTTAGTTGTGCATTTTATGTTTTTATTTTTGTAAATATAGCGTTACCTCCTAACTTGGTCAGCTCAGTTATACGAGATCTCGCTATATAAGACCTGAGACCTACACACAGCCGTCCAGTACTACCTGTGGCCTGCTCTCAGTGCCTGACTAGGANCACAGGAGTTATTAACAGGGCACGAGAACCTTATCTCGGTGTATACTCTTACTGATTTAGTAATGCTGACTTGGTGGTTCGTTCCACCATAGAAAACTCATTACTACCAATTTTGCTGATGCGGNCAATNAAAGAACGGAATCGTGGGGGTGAACAATTATATTCAATGTTGTTAGGATATAAACTACGGACTAACAACTTAAGCCAAANCTCGTCCTATGCAGGCCCGCGATACAATTGATGTCTCNCCTATTCTTAACTAAACACAAGGCCTGATGGGCAACAATTACAACTTTAATACAACTCCCAGCTCGATACTGGCTGGTATCATTCTGTCCACATACAGTCCTCTACACACCCTTTGGTTGACGCACTCAATAATTAGGAACTCGCTGCACTCGAGTTTANCACAATTCCACCCNTTCCTAGAGTCAAGTTTTTCTTACCTCGGGTATGCTTNTTTTCACACTACCTGGCGTCTCGTATCCCCTTCACTTCAGCCCCTGGACCTTCTCTGGGGGTTGTAACGTTCCAGCCGGTGTATACTCGTCCACCAGTGTTCTCTCACGCCGACGAAGTCCACCGTTACTAGGCTTCGCGGATCGGCACCGCTCTACTTCCGTAATACGCAATATTCTAGCGCTGCACCGTGCTCGTCCGTTAGGTCACTGCTCGGTCANAAGAGTCTTTATTGCACTTTGGCGTTACTTGTCACGTACTGTCGGATTTGGGGCGCTGGTCACGGGATTTATTGCTACGTCCTCGCTCTCCACTCTACTATCCTCCGCTCTGTAGCGCAATTTCTTTAATGACATCAGCTCTGCGGCATACGCCGTCACTTTCTTTCGTGCTCTCTTCGGCACGCTTCATACGGGCTAATACAAAATAGTCACCTTACCAGCGATACCTGTCTTTGTCATGGTCAATCATTTCTGATCTGCCACGTCTTTCTCCAAGGAACGCCAGTCGCTTTCTCCGGGCGGTCTCTACTCAGCCCCTTCGTATTCGCTGCTCCCTATGCTTGCAAAATATTAACGTGGATCAGCACTGTTGGCTCAGAATCAATGCAAGCAGGGTTTTTGGCTTTTTTACCGCAACTTTAAAGTTTTATAATATTTATGTATAAATCAGCGTTTGAATAATATTACTTTATAAGTCAGGTTTTTTCAAGCTCTTTCGCTCTCTCTTTCTATTCCTCTTCTCACAACGTTATCGCCTAGCGACGTACTTATGGTACTCTCGGCTACTCGCATTTATCAAAAGCACTGGGGTAACTCTATGCTGAAATATGCCTGTGCCTCGAGTAGTCCTGAGCACTCCCCTGTCCTGATCTAAGATACTCCTAGGAACGAAGTTTTTCGCCCCTAGTATTAGAAGTGACTCGAATATACTAAATAAACAAGCTTTATTTGTTGTTTTGTATATATTTCCTCGCAACGTGAATCTGCAGCATCGATATCAATTAGTCTGAAGCACTTTTAAAGGGAAGTTGGTTACCTTTTGTAAGTGAAGCACCAATGAACTGTAGTACTGTACTTCAAAGGAAAACTTTGTTAATGGCATCAAAAATATGTTTTTACTCGCTGAATGTTTAATAAACAATGCGTAAAACTCCTACATATTCCCCCTTGTAAAATAATATTGCTACACAAGCACGCTGTATAGTTTTAAATACAGCTCTCTATGCAAATATACAAACAAGTACTAGACATTAATACGTAATGCGTAATGTCCAAAACGAAAATACATATAGTTAAATTATTCATGCATGTTTTAGTTTTTATTGAGAAGTTATTTCACGCCCAATGGAACTCTAACTCAGTATGTGTGGAACATATTCTCCACGTCGTGATGATGAGCTTTTATGTCTTAGACCATTCGGCTTATTTAGACAAACAAACTGTAGCCTTAACTATCGGTATTCTATTAGCTGTGGACATGAACTTGGTCTTTGAGTGATCTACTGGTTGCACCAATACTAATTATGATCTTGAATTAGTTGAACTTNGTTTTATTTTAACTTTCTTTTGACTGAGGATCACCATCGTTGCACCATTCATCTAATGGACAAGTTCAACAGAACCTAGTTCAAACCAAGATCAAAGAAAATCTGATTTAGCAACAGCGCTGATCTTGGAGCTCTTGGAGATAAACTGTGTACCGTAAAATGCCATCATGAGCGTTTCGCAGCAGCTGAAAAAAATAGGGATTTTTATTGTTAAATAGAAAGCCTTATGCCACGACTACTTCACAGCCCAGATTTGACTCTCCTGGACTTTTTCATGTGAGTATTTGTTTAAAATAAAGTGTACCGTCTCTAGCTGAACGCAAGAATTACAGGCGCAGTTGCTGAAATCCAGCCAGGCATGATGCACCGCGGCTGGGAAGATATTTAATATAGGTGACATATTCGTCTTGGCATATCTGGAAGTCACATCGAAATGTTTTAACTGGGATATGATGTGATGAGCTACATAACCAATGCATCCAAATATTATACACCTTCTATCTGCAACCACACGAAGTTGGGAAACTACTTTCATATACCTTGCATTTTCCTCGCAAAAATTCGTAACAAAATAACGTTTAAAAATACCATTGTTAAAGCTATTGCGTGATCAATAAAGTAGTTCTATCATATGTGATATCTGCTTCCACAAATGATAAGTGCACGTTCTTTAACAGAGTTTGACCAATTTCAGCTCCAACAGAAAAACAAGAATAAAGCGAATAGCTGCGACAGCAAAATGAAACAGTTTTTGCTTATTAGTGCCTTTNGTGAGATTAGATTTGTTCTCCTTCACTAAAACCACCTTGCAATTTGCTCACATCAGTTTTAATGAACTGTAAAAGGTTATCAACCATGATATTTCTTTTTTTCAATTGTCTTCTGCGTTTGAGTTACTGTTATGCTACAGAGTAGATAAAACAGACGATTGCAAAAAGTAGTGAGGTAAAATATATAAATTGCTTATCGAAGTATATTATTATTAATATATTTGGTATATGAGCGTCACTAACAAAGTGTAACAAGTGTTAAAACAGCTATGAATCATTTTCCAGAAAAATCATATGTTAGAAAATTTGACACTTCTCCCACGAGCATAATAAAATTGA
Source organism: Machilis hrabei (assembly GCA_003456935.1). Taxonomy (NCBI): domain Eukaryota; kingdom Metazoa; phylum Arthropoda; class Insecta; order Archaeognatha; family Machilidae; genus Machilis; species Machilis hrabei. The sequence continues at coordinate 100,254 of KZ868924.1, read as the reverse complement.
TATACATACACTGTGGTTTTAGGGTACCTGTACACCGGAGCTAACATTACTGATAACACGTGTTATCAGCAATGTTACCTCCGGTGTACAGGCNNNTTTACGCTTATACTCTTTAAACGCTTAGGAATAAATTGTCCTCTCCTACTAAATCAAAAATACAAAGAAACCTAGCACCTAAATTCAGAGAAATAATGACATGTATTACTAGTTAGATATACACATATCTACACCTTGCCACCCAGTTAACGTAAATGGTCTTTGGTGGGTGGTTAATTTTGCCTTCAACACACAACAGTAACCACATATACTATAGCCCTACTCCCATTTCTAGAACTAACCAATTTGCCCACAGGATAAAAAGTAAAATAAATTGTATCTAATTTTGTTCCATTCGTGTTAACTATCCAAATTTTAGAAATGCGTGTACAGAGTATTAAATTTCGCTTTTGAATAAGTAAATTATTCAAAAGCGAAATTTAATACTCTGTACACGCATTTCTAAAATTTGGATACTTAATTTTACAACGTAAATAATACAAAATTAAACCATCACGTGACCATATTCCTCAGCTTCTCCTTTGTACCTATCCAGTTCTCCTGCTAAAAAGAATTGTAAACTAACGAGGATACGCAACTGATTTACTGAAACCATATTTTGCGTCTATATGTCCTTCCTAAATCACTGTGGCTTTGTGTAATCGTCCTTTATTTGTCAGGAGTGTCCTTATCACCCTTTTCATGAATTGGAAATACGTTGGCAAGGATACCAATTGGCGAATAGTTTCTCAAAATTTACGGTCATTGACGATAATGGGTATTAAGAGGATTGCTACGCTTTCTGTTGACTAATTAAAAGTGCATCCCATTTAAGAGTTATTGTACCATTAATTGTATTTTCACGCGCCCTTGTCTACGTGCTCTACAGTAAATTTCGGATATCAACTTAGAATACTCATAGAGCATAACAGAGTATTGTAGGTTAATTTTGTGTACACAAAAAATAAAAATTGCAACGAACAAGTAAAAATGAAAAATATTCGAAGCAGCATTGGTAAGAAGTAGATATATTGTGACCTGGTCTATGAAAAGGGGGCTCAGGTGTCAAAAAAACATTTTCCACTTTTTTGCCGATTCGGATAGAGTTTNAGACGCTCTTTCACATGGTGAAAACCAGAAAGTCATAATTTGTGGAAAAGTTTACTAAAATGAAGAGAAAGAAGAGTACAAATACGAAAAAAACTGATTTTAAAGATAAAAGATAAAAAAAACATTTTAAAGGTAAAGAAAACATTATTAAATGCCAGAAAAACATTACTAAGTAGTTTTTTATTTTTCTTCGTCGTCGTCTTTCTTGAGACCTTTTTACGTTTTGGTTGTGAGGAAGATGGACCCTGTTCCACGTCTGGTTCGAGAACATTTGTAAACTCACTTCTTCAGTGTTACTCGTTTAGAAATCACAAACTAGCAACTTAACGCGATTAACTACGATAATATTCCGAGCAGAAACAACACTTGACGACGTCCTTGAATATAGTTAGACACCAACCAGGCAACGCGGAGAAAAGGGAATAACTAACGAGAAACTGTACCTCTACGTGCTGTAAGAAATGGTCATCAGTTAACAGACACAAAGCCCCAGTCTACTGTATTGTTTACATTTGAGGGAGTGAATACGAGTTTTTTACCTTTAACAGCTGTTTTATTGATAACTTGTTTTCGCACGTAAACCCCCTTTTCATAGACCAGGTCACATATAGAGAAAAAAATTGTGAATTACAGCTAGAGATAAATGTTTTACATATATCATTACACTTTTGAATGAAGACTACAGGACTGCCCGTTCTTCGCACGGGTTATTATAACCATAATTATTAAAATGTCTCCCTTCACCACAGTATAGCATCCGTACAGTAAACAGTTTCATTTATCAAGGATAAAATGACCTCATATACTTTCATATTGTATAGATATTGTTTACACTTAACACATATGTAAATAGGATGCCGTCATTGTTACAAATACATCACCGTAGAATTTAACTTTCAATTAATAAGCAGATAGATAAAGAATGTATTAAGAAAATAGAGAGAAGTCCATTAAATCTTGCCTGAAGATAACACCAATACCAATACGTATATTCTTTCTTTTTTTATAAAACAGTGAAGAATATAAAATAACAGTTGTATGTATTATGTCACACCTTAGTGAAAGAAGTTTAAATTACTACTTAAATACGAGTAGCCTCAGTTGCATCTGCACTGTAACACCTCAACTTTCTATTAACCCTTTATTGCATGAATTTTCGTTTTACTTGAGAACAAATATCAAGGGGTAGTATAATAACGCTTTAATGCCCAAGATCATGTCCAATATTTTTCTTTCCAAATTTTGTGCCCCGCAGCATCTCAGTTCACTTGTTTCCCTGAACAAAAATATATAACAAAGACATTTTAACGTTTTAGAGTTTTTCTCGCATTCTAACTTTCTAAGAAACGTAGTTTTTCTTTACTCATACCACCATGAACATCTCAAAACTGCAAGTGTAAATCTGTGAAACAGTTTGCGTTCTTATGTAAACAAAATATTTACTTTTTTGTTTTAATACTTATGTTCCCAAATGGGAACAAAATGCAATATAGGGTTAAGACTCAGCATTGCTGAGCTCCGAAACTAGGTAGAATTGTCTCGAGTGTAATCACAAAAACATTACATGGTTAGTTCTGGTTAAAGTAACGTAATATCGGCTAAACAAGCCGTACAGATCATACCTTGTACCATATAACAGTTATTATTAAGTCAAGACTATATTGATAGGAAATTGATTCCTAACCGTCTGCTGTGGTAATCAAGTTCCTATCAATATAGACTTGACCACGGTGAGTTAGAAGTCCGGAAAAACTGTGAAATTGACGTACACTTTCCGCAAAATCCCGCTACATGGTAGCACTTGTGTTGGTGTGCT
>KZ868923.1:80536-115380 GCA_003456935.1 Machilis hrabei | reverse complement strand
GATTATAAATTAAATTTCAGTTGAATTGGCACAATATAGAGTCCCTTTTGTGGATAACAGATTTAAGAACAGAAAAAAGAAAATATTGGTGCATTTAAAATTAACCATGGCAATCAGTTAAAAGATGCAACATCAATTTCAGATTTGAGCTGCCATTCTGCATATAGTAGTCAGTTTAAGTCAGATTCAATTACTCATCTACGTATAAGCTTCTTCAGCACAGTCAACGACCTTTTGTAGAAGGGCAGCCTGTTCCCTAGAAAATTATTACAGAAATGGATAATCTACCACACATTAGCAAATTGTAATTAATTGGTATGCCAGTAGCAGCTCTAACAATAGCCCAGGATGTATAATTGCTTGATGAGTCAAGAAAACTAGGCCTATCATCAAGGAACTGTAGCTAACATATGGAAATATGTAGCAAAGTAAGAAAAGAAAGCAACTAAGAGGAGCAGGCCATGAATAAGAAAATTGAGCCCTATATATGTAGTGATATAATAAAACAAAGGTGCATATTACAAGGGCAAAAACTTACCCCAAAAGGACTGAAATTGAGAAAACCTTGCCCTCTCAAGTAGATACAGGAAAATACAAGTGAGGTATCAGACTTTCTTTTCTTTCAATTATTCCTTTCTGCGTTTTTCGTACTTACTCGAAACAGCACATTTTTTTTTTAATTTGGACTTTTTTTATGGCTGATTTCTGTTCTCCTTTTGCACACATTTTTACATCACAGATTATTTAATATGTACAGTGGTAAATTGTTGTTCTTTATGTGTCACATTTTAAAACTATTTGAATTTTTAAGCAACACAGCTCCTTAACAATNGGCCTAGCTTTCTGCATCGCAGTGGACAATAATAACCTATCTCACACTGTTCAACACAGCAGAGGACGATTCTAATCAGACGCGTGCTATTACACCTCCCTTCACTAACCTACCGTATATCCATTGCCCATAACATCAGAGAGGAAATACGTTATCAACGTAGCTACTGGGAGAAAATAGTGCAAGAGGCAGTTTAACAACAATGGGAAAAAGAGCAGACTCAGAATACGAAACAATTGGTTGAACGTTCGTCTTGTAACCAAGTGGTCTCTGGTTCAACTCTGGCAGTGATCAATTTTTTTATTAATTTAGTTTATGTACAGATGCTATTTTGGTTCCTTGTGAACACTTCTATATTAATTAATTGAAATGTATAAGTACNATACAATATATATGTGCATCATACAATATTAAAACAAAATTATTGCCAGACTGGACCAAATACAGTTTGGGGAAGTCCTCTAGTGTTTTGATGAAGAAATATTACATTTGTGAAGGAAAATAAAATGTCCACGCTTATCGAAGATGTTCCATCTCACTCGATACAATTAACACTTTAATGTGTGAATAACTGCTGCTAACACAAAACGATCTATTTCTATACTGTTATGATGCTGGGCAGCGTCTAATGTTTGACGAGTGTGCCCTTGCTCGCCTTGAACAAAATTGCAAAGAAGTGCAACTGTATGATGTAAATNTATATAGTAAAGTAATCACAAAGCAATGCTTTACTTACATTTCATTTGAATAAGATGGAAGCGATTACACATATCTGTACATCACATTGTAATGGACACACAAGTGATCACAAGAAACCNAATACGATCCCACAACTTTTTGGTGTGCTACTCACTAGACTTTTTTTTTTTCTTTTTACTATTTCTTGTTCTGGAACTAGCTCTTGTTTCTGTATTCAATTCTATTTATACACATGCCATGACAAAAATTCATTTGTTATGCTATGCAGGACTTGAACTCTCAACCTCTCACTCCAGTGTTGGTGTGCTAACCACTAGACCAAGCAGGCCAGCAATGTGCCAGTCTAATCGCTTATACATTGGTTCATGAAACTTAACCCCCAATTTTCCCTTCCATTTACGAATACGACATCAAGGGGCCAATCCTTCGCCTTCAATAAAGTCATTATTATATTGGTTTAACAGTACATGATCTTTGATCACTATTTTGTCATTACCAAGTCTCATTAAAATTGGAGCGGAAAGATCCCTATGCTTCTCCTGTTAGTGGTAGTGTGTTCGCCTCCTGATTGGGACTCCAAAGCCCTACAAGTCTGCGTATGAAGCACTCCATATTAAGGTATAATCATAGGCGTTTTCCGTGATGGACATCGTTAAATACGAGGTCATCTTGAGGCATTGTTATATCCAAGGTGTCAGAAACATGGAACCAAGAACTGATAGAAATAAAAATATAAACTTAAAGCAACTAAAAACAACTTCTCTTTCCTAGTCTAAAATTTTCAGATTCACGGTAGTTCGCCGAGGATTAAACACGGAATGATCAACCAAAGAAGTTCCACTACTACATTCACCAATGGCAGGAGAAAGGATAGTCAAACTAATACAGTATGGTGTAATTCAATCACCCAACCATAAAACTTGAAGTTATTATTTTTGGAATGTAGTATCTGTAAAAATAAGCTTGGTTTCTCTATTTTGTTTCTGTTCTCCAGTCTTAACATTGGTAACTTTAATACATTGACCACTTTCAGTTGCGGTCGGTTGTTCGAAGTGCGTACAATGGATTATACAGCGACTAGTTGGAATAACGTGCCATGGATAATACGTTTCTTCGTAGATAATTTGTATTAAACTTTATTTTATGAAAGTTGGTTACGTGCAATTGCTCGTATTATTTTTAGCAAGTTATTTTATGTGATTACACGAGTGAAATTTCATAAAATTAAGATTTTTTAGGTTACAGTTTCGTGGATAACGTCACCGGTTTGCGCGAACATAACTACCAGTGACGGCGGATAACAGCACAGGTAGCGAAGTTATACGCGTATAATGTTGGCAAAAGAACAAAGGAGAATGACGTCATGGTGTTTTAAGAATAATAACCATATCATAATTTTTTGCTCAGTATTGTAGTCTAATTAATTCCATAAATTTTGTTTCAAACCAATGTTTCTAAGGAAAAAAATTAACGAAGATATAATTAATTTTTTTTGCAAGTGGATGGTAAATAGCCTACAACCACCACATTTAACTCTGCAAGTGTAGAGACATATTCTCGCAAACTATCAAAAACAGGCAAGAAACTAAGTAACAGGCAAGAAACTAAGTATCCTTTAACTCACGTTTGGTATAAATGAGTTTAAAATAACTAAAGTTAAGACAGTTAACTTGTTATTCTAATCAGTTACCTTTCTTGTTAGTAAATCAGTATATTAGCTGCCTAATTTAACATTCAATCAGTTATTTTTATTTGTTAACTTACAAAACACTGCCTTCAAGACTGTGCTTGGTCTACTGAAGATGAAAGGTTTAAAAAAAATCCCTGACAATGTACACAATAATAGTTTTATTTTCTGTTGCAGTCTACTGGTGTGCACATAATATATTGAAACATATTCAGCATTTATTGTCACCAAGTTCAATTTATCACTCATTAATCACAGTTCAAGCCACATTACCTCAACAGCAGTACAGCTTTGTCAGTTACATTGGTCAGCTCTGGGTACACTTTGTATTCTAAAGTATTTCTTCTTTTGTTTTACAGTATAAAGTAATTGATTTTGTTTTAACATACATACTAAGAACATACGGTTTCTTCAAATCTGCATAAATCAACTACAAGGAATTTTAATTCCAGGTACATATATCTCTCAACTAATCATATACACAGATTTTTCTTAGGAGGTCCAACAAAATACATCTTGCTTTTCTTAAACACGCAACGTTTACTAGTGCACCGATTACTGATGCTGTTCTCATAATAACAAAAAAGTCCACATATGTTTTCCAACAACAAAATACTTCACAAACTACAATTCAATTGAAAAATGCATTACCTTTTTCAAAGTTAGATATCGGACAACATTCACAGTTGATTAATAATGTTGCTATAGTTAACATTTACTACACCATTTACACACATCTGATGTTTTTGTCTCTGTACGTAAGCAGACAAAACAGTAGACAGACACACACACACACACACTCCTCTAATGCAGACACTTCATACTTTGACAACGCATACACGTTATTACTCAAACCTAAAAATTGCACTGCAATGCTGAAGTAAGTCAAAATGGGAGGGGGGAATACATCTCTCAATAGCTAAAATGTATTTTATATAAGACTTAAAGAAAAATTAATAATTTACTTCCATTAATTATAAGAAAAGTAGTTAACATTGGTNGAATAACTAAATATAATGTAAATAGGTTATCTTCTTAAAAAAATATGAATACATAGCTGTCTAATTACACTATATAATCTTAAAAAGAAAATAGAAATTCAAAGAAATAAGGGGGGGCATTGGAAATGGCAATATTGTGTTCAATACAACAGACTTAATAAATTTCAGTGATATCTACAAAACCTTTAATTTGAAATACATTTTTAAAACTAATAGTCAACAATGTATATGATCTAAACCACACTTAGCATTAATTCAGAACATTTTGACACACTTTTACCAGTTCAACATGCCCAATGTTTTAAGTAGATTTTAATTAGTCAACAGCAAAAAAGTGGAAAGTACTTAGCATACTGAACTAGTAATAGGAAGACGACCACTACTAATTTTGCAACGTTTTTAACTTTTGAAAAATGTAAATAAATAAAACTGAGTATAAGAAATATTCGCTAACCTTGAAATAATAATGGTTATAAATGANGCAAGTTTATAGAGTAGATATACAGTGTGTTTAAGAAATGTGTACCAAAAATTGGAGAGCGTGTTCTTCGGACCCAATAATGTTATTAAATTTTTTTTCGCAGACCTTTCAGACTAATGGTTTAGCCATAATTAAGCAATTAAATTGTCCAATCACGAGGCGCGTTACAGAAACACCACGGCCACGCGCTAGAATTGGCAAATGACAAGTGCCAATTCTAGCGCGTGGCCGTGGTGTTTCTGTAACGCGCCTCGTGATTAGACAATTTAATTGCTTAATTATGGCTAAACCATTAGTCTGAAAGGTCTGCGAAACAAAATTTTAATAACATTATTGGGTCCAAAGAACACGCTCTCCAATTTTTGGTACACATTTTTTAAACACCCTGCTTTAAGTGCTCAGACTGATGGGGTGCTGTAGTAGTCTCTTTGGCTATATTGCTCAATGGTTGTAGAATGAGTTCATGACACTAATCTGGCAAAGGAACACTTTCAATATCCCAATGGATTTTGATTAAACCCATATCACTGAAAACAATTTTTGTGAGAACTCCAAATATATAAAACTATATTCACTGTGCAACCTTCCTTTCTGAGATGGTATAACAATATTTATTGTTCTCTCATAAAGATGTGGTTGGAAAAGAAAATGCATCAAAGTCTTTGAAAGAATGTCAGAAAAATACAAAGAAACAAAAACATTATTGGCAAGTAAAACACAGAAAAAATTAAACACCATGGGTCCCAGAACAGTTAAAAAGTTTGCACATGACATACATGCCTCCTGTGTTGAAAATCATTATTTATACACCTGACAATGGCAACCTGCACTGGGATCACGAAACTGTCGCAATAAATAGTGGTCCGGTGATTAGTAACACCGAGGGTCGCTTGCAAGCACCGGTGTTAACTCGTAATGCGATCATAATTCTGGCACTATTTAGCGACTGGCGTTTGCTATGGTTGCAATCTCGAACCTTTCCAACACTAAGAACGGTGCCTTTGCGAGTTAATAAGAAATTGGCCAACGGTGCAATGTATTTTCACTGGTATTTCCTTCGTCATAGAGTGTGGCTGTACACATTCCACGCGAGGATCTTTGAGGTATTATTGCATAATTTTTTTTTTACTGATGCATCATATCTCATGTAGTGTGTACTATTTAGGACTGGCCTCGTTAAGAATTCATAGGTTCTAAAAAGAGGCTACAACTATTATGATATTTGTTATTAGGGGTGTACCGTTATAGGGAAAAAGCCAATATTACCGATATGAAAAACTAATATAGCCAATATAGTAAACCGATATACCTCTTACCGATACTGACGGTGCAAAATATAGGAAAAATCCATACATGATGAGAATGATATGTAGGGTTTAATGTCCTATCGACACCTGATGGGTCATTTAAGGATGATGCACAACGTTTATTGTGGTTAATGAAGATGAATGGTCAGCACAAACATCCATGCCTTACACGGGATTCAAACCCACAACCTTATGGGCCAGAGCACACTGTGCTAACCACTAGACCAAGAAGGTCAAAAGCCATACAAGATTTAGTAAGAGAGTCCTAACATAAAAAGGTGACCGTAAAGATGTAATAGTGCTTACCGATAGGTGACAATGCTTGAACAAAATATGAACACAAGCATATAAAAATTAAAACAGGAGTCTGGATACAAGATACAGAAACTTTCTCCCCTGGTTAAGGAAAAGTGCAGCAGCTAGTTATTTGCAATTAGGAAAGACATTCTTTACTGTACACCAGACGTTCTTGTAGTATTAATATTTTGCTGAGATGTTCCCCTTAAGCTTTGTCATAATAAAACTGTCAGGACCTCACTGTAATTTGCCAAGTCACCATCTAATTGTCACCATTATCACTACTATGAAGAAATTGTCCTTATCACTATCAAAATTAACATAGTGATAAGTGATAATTGCTTCANAGAAGTGATAATGATGACAATTTCTTCAAAGATGGCGACTTGGCAAATGATAGCAAGGTCCCGATAGTCTTATTATGACGAAGCTTAAGGGGAACATCTCGGCGAAATATTAATACAAGAACGTCTGGTGTACAGTAAAGAATCTCTTTTCTAATTGCAAATTAACATACTGTGTTCCTACACCTGTTTCAGACAGAACTTAAAATAGTTATTTGTAGTCTAATAATTGAAGTAAAGATTTACTTTTCTACTTATTTAATTCAGAAAAGTGAAATATCCTGTCTGTAGAACTGAGATGTGCAAGATCCGTTAGTGGAAATAGAAGACTGCAGTGCTGAATGAATAGTTTTACTGTAGTAACTTTAGACCAAAGTGCAATTTATGTACATAACCGACAAGGAGGCTTCAGTTCTTACTACAATATCATAACGAGCATTTAAAATGAGTTGCCACCTTCCACCCATTATTAGTTAGAGCTTGACGCAAAGTCTGCAACTGAACTGGATAACCCTCCAGTTGTTATCTTTGTGAAAAAGGGTTGCCAAGTCAGGTTTGCAACGGTTGTTACCTATTGCGCCAGAACTATGATCGTACCTTTGCGCAGTGGTGAAATGTATAAAGAAAAAACTCCAAACAGTAGTCACTGTAATAATTTAATCCTAATAGAATATATTGCCACATGTATGGACCAAGGTCCCCTGTTGTATTTCTTGGTCTTGCCTGTAGAGCACAACATAGTCTTAAATCTGGCCAGCTATATATATGTGTATATGTATATATATACAGGGTGGCCCACTGAAAACAGTACAAGCCGGTTTTTGCCATTTTAAATCGATTTTAAGAAAAAAGCTCGGACACGTCAATTTTGTTTNTTTTTTCTTAAAATCGATTTAAAATGGCAAAAACCGGCTTGTACTGTTTTCAGTGGGCCACCCTGTATATATATATATACACACTTTTAAATCTGCATTTTCTCAAATATGTAATATAGCTGGAATCATCCTATCAAAGCCTTTCCAATGATGCATGTCTTGTCAAGTAGAATTAGGGATATCTGGCAACAAGTGCTTGTCAAATTACTAATTTCTTAGAATGTTCTGGTAGACTGTAGTCTTTATGGGGAAAAAGACATAAAAAAATGGGTCCAGAATAGCACTATTGCTTTTATTTTTCTTCTGGACAAAAAAAAAAAACAGCATTATATGGTTGGGAATGTGGTTTCTTTACTCTTTCCATTTTTACCTTCATGATTTTTTTGGCATGTGTGTGTGTGTATGTGTGTAACAGTGAAATACTCAAAAATCATTANATTACCTTCTTCAAAGCAATAACAAAAAAGACAATCCACAGCACTACTTGCATCATAAAATGTACATACATTGCATTATATTTGTAATCCTTTAACACTTTCATAAATAAAGATTCGTGACAGTCAAGCACAAAAATAGTACAATAACATTTTAGTCCTTTATACAAAATTTGTTTCTTAGCAAAGACACACGCCACAGAACATCTGTTGTACCTTGACGAGCTCTTTCGAAATGCATTTTTTCACTGTACACCTTTCAAAGTAAAGTTATGCGTGTATACACCCTCACAAATCTGACAAGGACCTGTAACGGTAAAAAAAACGGGGGAAAAGAAGAAATGGAATCGAACACAATAAATAATTGCCCCTCTTGATGCGGAGTTTTGGACTTCCAGCTGTTCAATATGTTGTTCAAAAATGCAATACAATTGTTTTCTCACTTTACTTGTATAGACTGAAGAAAGAGATGTTTATTGTCCAGAAATTCTACTATCAGTTTATTTGTTGTCAGGTCTGCCATTCTCTGGTTACGTTCAAATTATAATTTAGATTTGCAACGTTTGAGACACATTCATAAAATATTATTTGCTCTTTTAAATTAGATTTAACATGTATTTTTATTAACTGGCCTGTCCAACAGATATCTTGAGTAGTAACAGCAATGTTCTTGAAGGTCTGGGAGAAAAACTGTGGCACTTCCATGATTACTGGAAGGTCTGGAAAGGGATGGCACCAAGAGAGTTAGTCTTGTGAAATGTTGGTTGCATTTTTACATAGCATCAAGTTCATAAAATCTGATGCACCTACCATTGTCAAGGTTATAAACACAGTTTTTAGTCAAACCATAAATAAAATTAATTTTGGTTCATTACATTCAATAACATAAGTCTCTAAGTAAATGGTAGAGTCAAATAAATGACAAAAACAATGACAGGTCATATTTCAATTCTGTACACACATGGTGGTTTTGATATACTGCCACTAAAAGTTCAGTGGCAGTAATGGCTATATATGATATATTCTCAAAACAAACCTAAAATTGTTACTCTTATTTTTTTTTTTAACATATGGGGTTACAAAAAGTCTCAACAAAATTACATTCATCAAGTATGTAACAAACACAAGTTGCCTTTTTAATAAATAACAATAATTTACATGTACAGAAAACAGGCAACTTATGTACCAATCTGAAAACAAGTTCAGCATCTACAAGCTAGGATTTCTGCATAAAGTTAAGTATCATACCATCAGCATCAGTCGTTTGTTTTATGCTGAAAAGGGAGCATAACAATTAAGGCGTGAAGACTGTCGATACATATTATTTACTGATCCATTATGTTTGAAACACACATTTTTCTTTGGAACACTGGTTGCTTCTAAAGCCAGCGTCGCTCAACATTTACGGGTTGACCTCGGAAACTCAAAGAAGCCTGCACTTTCTTGACACACACATGCATTTTACTTTTTTAGTGCTGCAACACAAGTAAGCTAAGCAACTCTCTCAAACATCTAAAGTGTTATTAGAGGAAAGAATTCATGAGCTCGGTGTTTGCGTTAAACGTTCTTGCCTGCAACATACCGAACAAAAAAATGGTCAAAACAGCTTCTGCCATGAGGAAAGTTCGATACATGATGACCTGAGCGAAAAGGAAACAAAACCGTCAATTTTAGTACATACAACCGTAATGCAGAACATTTTTTGGAACTCTTAAAAATATTTACAACAAAAGTGGAACTCGCTGTCAATACTTTAAACACGTTAATACGATCGAGAAACTAAACTGCGCAAATTCTTGGCGAACAAGGGACTTTCCTCGGAACATCAGCAAGAGGAACGAGACCATCAGACTAGAACACTGTCTTCAACTAGCCCCCTCCAGAGGGGGAACCCTTCACCCCCAACCTGCCTAGCACTGATATTGCACGACATCTAGGGAATAATACTGCTACAATCTACTCGACTTGCACACGATACTCAAATTTCAATTTGCCTTACAAAATGCATACAAAATAGCTCCTACTCAGGAAGGAGCTCTTTCTCGCCTACGTTTAATATAACTATATTCATTCAGTGCTTTTGTGTGCACATTCGTCTCGTCAAATTTACTTCGTCCCACACACGCCTACATTTCGTATAACTATATTCATTCAGTGCTGTCGTGTGCACATTCGTCTCGTCAAATTTAATTCATCACACACACATGCCCAAGTTGTTAAATATCTGACAGTTTACTCAGCCATAATTAGATCAAAACGTATTTTTACAATAAGATAACTAAAACATAAAATATATACATAATTTCCTTTTTGAAAGGCTTGCGTTTTACATAGTAAAATAAACAATATATTTTACAAAATAAGGAAATCAGTATGACTGACAGTTATAAATAAGAAATATTAAAATGTTGATAAGACTAAGAATCGCAGATCAACAATGGTTAGATCAGAATGCTCTGCCAATAGTCTCTACTTTTAAAACAAAATTAACTCAACCTGGATACAGAGGACTTGAGTGCAACTACAGCCAGTCAGGTTATAGTAAGTCCTTTAGTCTTATACGGACGACTGATTAGCGTCACTTAAGAAGTTGCAGACTTTTGAAAACAGATATTAAGTAAAGAGTGAAGTACACAGTTAAGCCCAACAGTAATCACATTTTGTTTGCCAAAATAAAAAAATGTTTATGGAAATTCTGTTAAGAGAAAATATCATGCTTCAGAAATTAAAGTAAAAGTATTATTATAAAAGTTACAATATTAAATTATCTAACTTTAAAAGGGATGCACATTAAACAGCTCTGACATAGGTCAAAATGGACAAACAGAAGCTGGAAAAATTCTGAATATCAGGCCATTCCATTAAAAACATAAAACAATAAACAGAAAATGCAAAAAATTGAAACATACAGCCTTAAAAAAATAAAACTGAACTAATTAACAAATTGGAAATCAATAAGTTAACAAGAATATTATATTGGTAAAAAAAAACACTTTGCAAAATAATGCAAGAAATGACTAATAATAACTATTTGCCTTTGGATATAACATTAGCTTTGATGAGCAATTTCACACACATCAATGTTATATTTGCCACATTTGTCAATATAGATACATACGCCTGACAGGTAAAGTGAATCACAGACACATTGCTTAAAAATTATGACTGAGTACAACTGACAGAAATTTGTAGAGATAGACAGAACTACACAGAATTGATACAAATAAAAATGTGTGTTAACTGGAACTGTTCACACCGATCCTCTTTACAGTCGCACTGGGCGTTTTTGTGTGGTTGCCACATTCAAATCGAATATTGTCTTGCACACACTTCATTGGCCCCATTGTTTTCAAATAGACAAACAAGTAGATACATCTTGACAGATTCTTTTGCTCTCATTAGCAGGCACACTTTTGACAGTGACACTCATCTCGAAAATGTTTTTTTGAACCTGAGGCAAGCGAGTCCTGCAACACAGGCATGCATCAATCTCCAGATTCGTCTGCTGTTTCGCATTTAAATGATTTATGAATCTGTCCATCCCCCTCGTTACCTACAAATAAGAAAATACGAAATTAATACATTTATATTGCTCACCTTTTATTAAGACAACTTCTCTAAAAAAGCACTTCTGCTTCTGTGGGTTCTTAATACACAAATTTACTATCTTCAATGCTTTTATATTAGAGAATCCAGGGCTTTCTCAATTAATCACTTGTATCATTTTCTGTTTCACATAGATTCATTTCTTTACGGTGAAATTGAGTTCCTGATTCCATGGATATTGTCCCCCTTCTTCCCCACTCATTTACTTGTATAAGCTTTTAAGATCTATGCCTTCTTTTTTGATGAATGGCCATAACATTTTAAATTGCATATGCTTTAGTTTAGGAGTCTTGATAGAGTTCACGAACACACAAGTTGGTCCAGTTAATTCAGAGCATTACCTGTCAGCTGAGCATTTCTGCTTTTTTTGTGTGTAACTTTAATATGAATGATTATGATATTATATTAATAATCGTAAGAAAATATAATACATTATGTTGGATGCAGGGGTTGTTGGTGGGATTAAGGACTGCTCAGACTGTATCATGTCCAAATTGAAAATATTTCAAAAGACATGCATTGGTTCTACTGCAGCACTGACGACCTTTCTAATTTTCCACTATTAGCACATGATCCATTTAAAAAAAATGCTATTTGTTAAAAATGATTTTCTCACTCCTGTATGTTGCCAGGAAGAAACATACACACACACACCTAATCTCAATGTTTCTTCTTACCTAGCTGTGCANTGTACTCTTCTGGCTCCATTCTTAAAATATAAGGAATAACTGAATCAATCTGTACATTGCCTCCGAGGCCAGCAAAAAATAGTTCTTCCATCACTTGTGGCTGTATTGACCGCAGAGGAGGCAAACGCAGAAGCAGTTTAATGAATCTGTCGGTGTCCTCAGGAAAACTTTGGTGTATATAATCCCTCAATTCCTGAGATGCTTTTTCTTGGAATTTCTCCACCTGGCGTTTAGAAGGAGTGCCTGGGTAATCTGAAGCAATAACAAACAAGATAATTAATTTAACATTTTCTAAATTTTTTCAGTCATATTACAAAGTGCACTTGGAGGAGGGGGAAAAAAGTACAGTAAATCTTCCTATATGACAAGATTTATTTACAGCAAACATATCTGGAGGTTCCTGCTGCGTTTGATAGGATTTAGCAAACTTGTCTAATTAGCCTAGATCAGGGATTGTCTGCTCAAATCCTGCGTACGGCATGGATGTTTGTGATGTCTATTCATTTCCACCAATCAAAATCAACATTGTCCATTATCCTGAAATGACCCATCCAGTGCCGGTAGACGTTAAACACCAAACATCAGTATCATCGAGAGGATTTAAACAACAAAAATTCTTTCTTGTTTACAGATCACTTATCATTTGTGATTAATACTACCTTTCTACTGTGTTAGGTTTGGTTTGCTTTTCTCTCTTTAAAAAAAAATATCAGAGTTGAGACTACACTAACAAGTTAATTGAGTCTTTACCTCAGGAAGCAACATGGTTTAGACTTACAAAATATTGCAAGTTACACTTTTTATAAGATTAATAATGTTGGTATAAAGCTGGTAATTCTTTAAACAGTACATTATCACAGCCAGGAGCTTTGTGACATGCATCATCACTAGATTGTGTATAACCAATCTCAGCCTACAGAATTTCTTTACATATCTTTGCCAACCTGAAAAGCCTGGAATTGTATTTCTAGCATTAAATGTTTAAATTTACACTGGTGTACACTTATTCACCTCTTGATTGGTGTTGCCTACCTAACAACTTGCTCATTTGGCAACTTGGTCATTATTGCAGTTAGTGAATAACATCAGAAAGTGCTACATATCAGGTTGGGGGGATAATAAAAAATTGTATTTCAGATCCCCCCCCCCAAAAAACAATCCTCGTAACAGATGAACATGCTGAATCTTTATATATTTTGTAAAGAAAGCCATTTATTTATCACTGTTAAACTGTTTTTAAGCAACAAAACCGTAACACAAGAGCAATCACTAGATAATAGATATAGTAAAAAAATAATGGCTGAAGGTAAGTAAAGATGGTTCTCATCAGTAGTAAATGAAAGGAATTGCAATGTTAGTACAACAATAGAATATAGTTGTGTAGCATGGTTTCCACATCACAAATATGCCATTGATATACTGGAGTGAGTTCAGAAAAGATTCATTTAGTGGCTATGTTTTAAATTCAGATTTCACAATCAAAGCAGTTCATATGAAGAGAAATGTAATGACCATGGACTATCAACACTGGAAGCTATACGTAAGTTGCTAACTTGTAAATAATGTATTTAGTGGCATGATTGATTGCAATGACATATTGAGTGAACTGAAATTAAGGACAACTTCCAAAAATACGAACCTGGAATTATGGGACATTCAATTTCACAGACTTTACGCCAGACAGTTTTCGCCATTGATTAACATGGCATGCCTATTCAATTATTTGGGACCTTCAGTAGATATATTTAATACAGAAATAAGACAATTTGGATCACAATGTTATAAAAAATTTACAAACAATTAAAATTCTAGTGTATATTGTCAAAATTGTATGTAATTGTACAAGTGTTTCAAATATGTTTTTTTTTGAAAATGTAAGTATGTAGATATTTTGACACAGTAATTTGGGTACATACCAGTTTCAGTGAAATAAAAAATATCAACGTCTTAATAATTTCATACTTTAGAATAATGTCCAAAACTTTTTGAAATTTAATAGTATATTTCAGTAAAATGTTACAAATATTCTGGAAAAGAATGCACTAATGCAAAAAAAAATTAGTTCACTGATATATGTAACAAATACAGGTCATGAAATCATTGTCTTTGAAGTTAAAGCCATCTGCCAAGCATCTACAGGAAACTAAAGTCGATAATCGATATGGTTTCAGCATAGCAAGCAACTATGACACTTTTTAATAACGGTTTTACATACCATGTGCAAATTCATTACTGGCTACATAATACTGATAATGGCTACTGTGTATGCATTTCAGTGTGGTCTTTGCAAACTGTGGACCAATTTTTAGTAATATTGTGAGACAAAACACAGCTACTCTTCTCAAATCGGTCACTTCAATTTGGGAGGCGTGCATTACTGACAATATATGATGCTCACTGGCTTCTGTAGGTTGGCCTATCACAGAGTTTAGGTGTATATTTATAACCTTTATCTGAGAATACATGGAACATGATAAAAAATGCCACTAATCTGTGAAACTACAATAATGCCTATTTTTCAATTCAGTAACTCATGAATTAAAAATCAGAAACAGACTCAATTCAGTAACTCATGAATTAAAAATTAGATACAGGCTCAATTCAGTAACTCATGAATTAAAAATTAGATACAGACTAACAAGTAATTATTCACTGGCATGACATTCAGTTCTAGCACTTCAGCACAGGTATACAAGAGCTTTTCGTAAAGGCAGGAATATATCATAGCAAATAAACATAAGTACCAGCATTCGACAAACAAGTGCCAAGGGAGTAAAAATAACTTCTCGTAATAGTCAAAATAAACATGATCACAGTGAAAAATCAGTAAAACCGGATTTTTGCACAAACAGAGAGTTGCAAAGTGTTACTTGTTTCTTGCATGCACAAGGTGAAACCAGATCAAAAGTGACTGGTATTTTGTGTGTGTACAGATGATGTGATTAGCAGGAAATCTGGTACCAAGCATTTGAAATGGGCCTAGCTGACCAGCCTGACAAATCAAACATGGGATGACTAAGGACCTCGGCATTCTATGATAAGTGGAAGGCTCATCTGTGAGGATCGATCTTTGAAAGTTTGCAAAATCATGGAGTCTCTACATTTTGCCAATAAAAGTGTATGAATGGAGTTCAACTCTAAAACAGCACGTGAAGAGCATCAATTCTGATAGTACAGAATCACTGGTGATTTAAGCTGGGTCATTACAGCACACTGGAGACAGAAAGTGGATTCAATAATAAGGAAACACACTAACTCGCTGCCAACAAAGTTCAAAATGGTCACATTAGTGCACAAAGTAGTGGCAAAGATTTTCTGGGATACCCATGGCATCCTGTTGCTGGAATTCCTTTTCAGAGACGAGACAATCAATAGTACCTGGTACTGTGACAAATGGGAAAACAGAGAAGCTGTTCCACAGAAAATGGTCGAGATGGATCAGCACTGGTGCAGCCATTCTCAATAATGAGGTTAACCAGTAGATTAAACAGTGGTTCCCACTGTATAGATGGAAAGAGTTTCAGAATCCTTAACACAGTCTCGAGCTGGTGCAATCCATGCAGTGACCAAAGAGAAGTCCAAGTAGAAGAGTGCTGAATATTTTGTCAGAAGTATTAAATACAGTGTGTGTCACAGTGATGATATGCATCTCCCTTTCACAGTAGCAATAAAGGAGAAACATCATTTGAAGAAGCGTTAAGCTTAAGTACTCACCTGAGTAAAAGAGGACTACTGCTTTTAAATACGCAAATTCGTGTTCATCCACCTGAAGTCGATTCATTACAGTTGTGAAGTCTTGTAGCTGATATATGTGTTCCGTAATCTGCATAACATAAAAACAAATAGTTGTGAGAATGAGAATCAATATTACAAAATATGAGACAGTAGGGAGTTACCTTGTAATGAGGGTCATTCAGAAAGCTAGAGCCAGTCAACCAATTTAAAAAGTAACAATTCAAAAAATATTTTATTACAGCAAAAAATGAACTATTACAATAGTTTACTCCTCTACATAGTCACTGCAGGGTTTAAGGCACTTTATCATAANTTAAGTAATTGTAGATACTTTCAGTCACACAACTAATATGTAATATTGATAACAGGTCATTTACTGTATCATATTTGATATAATAGACAAGTGTACGTAGTAAAAATACTGTAAGAACTTCTGAAAACCAGGAGCTGATTCACTTACCCAACTTCTACGTTTAACAGCGTTCTTCCATGAAGTTCCACGAGGACAGGATGTTTTTTCACCTCAAAACATCATGGCCTTGTGGAACTTCATGGTCGACGAGCTCAAATCAATGGCAGAGAACTGGTGGAGCTCACTGTAGGCCTATGACTAAGGTATACAAAAGCTGGTGTCCTGTTATAATAAGAGCCTCCATTCAGGAGGTGACTGAGTAGAGGAGTACACTATTGTAACACTTTAGTTTTGACTACAGTTGAATTTTTTCTATTATTATTATTTTGTTGTTGTTGTTGTTTTTTAACGACATTTTAGGTCGAAATAGTTGTAAACAATTCATTTTCTTTAGGAAACGGGGTACATGTAACAGCTCGCAA
Source organism: Machilis hrabei (assembly GCA_003456935.1). Classification (NCBI taxonomy): domain Eukaryota; kingdom Metazoa; phylum Arthropoda; class Insecta; order Archaeognatha; family Machilidae; genus Machilis; species Machilis hrabei. The sequence goes on along the minus strand of KZ868923.1, from coordinate 98,559 downwards.
GTGAGTTCCAACACTGTTTTGTTCAATAAACAAATGTTCATCAATAGCACAATGCCAATTTGTATTTCCATTAGTAGCACACTAATGCGTAAAAGTGTACTTCAGTAATAAACACTGTTTGAATATTCCACGGGTCTAACTTCTTCAACAGTAATCAGTTGCTTGCTGTCAATTTTGTCTCTCAAAATTATTAGCCATACAATGCTTTACCCCTTAAGTGTTGTGTAAATCTTAGCACCCTTCACCGCAAAATTAAACAAAAATCACAATATGAAGTAAACCTGTCAATAACAGCTCCTAAAATTCAGACTGATCTAATGCATTAACAAATATAGGAAGAATGCAAAATTACATATTAACCACTTACAGAGTTAACTGTGCTGCACTTTAATTACTCAAAATGAATATTCACTTAACAGAAATTATATAAAATATAGAAATACCTGTTTCACTCGCTGCATGGTATACTTGTCTTGTGTTACAGTTGCTTGTAAATGTACTACTATTGCATTGAGGATTGCAGGAAGAGCCAATACTTGAGAACACTGTGCCAGACCCAAAACAAACAATTCACACCAACAACTTCGTAAAAGGCTTACTCGAGTTTCAGGACTGGAAAAAGTAGATTGAACAGTACATTACAAACTAGAAAATAAACACTGGTAACAAAATGCACTACAAGCTATATATTAGCATTCCTTACACACAAATAGTTTTACTCTTATTGTACACTGCAATATGTCAACTTAAATCCTTGATAATGATGATATGTCATGTTTAACATCGTCCTGACACCTGATGGGTCATGTAACTACGATGAATGTTTATTTTTGATTAATGAAGGTGAATGGACAATCACAAACATCCATGCCTTGCGTGGTATTCAAATCCACAACTCCCGATCTAGAGCACGGTACGCTAAAAACTAGACCAGACATGTCGGCCACTTAAATCAAATTTAATTAGCTTTGAAAGCAAAATATAAGTGAAAATAGCCCCTACATCAATGGGTATCTTTTTTGAGAATATCCTATTTCCATAGCTTTGAAATCGCTTGTTCTTCAATTGGCAAAGGCATAACTATTTCATAAACTGCACAATGGATAGGCGTAAGTGTAAAATGTTGTGCAATAATGATCTTTTCCTAAGATTAAACTCACAAAGCTAAGCGTAGCATGAATGAAAAAACAATTTACAGAGACCTCAAAATACTTTTTATTTTTATTTTAAATGTTTGTTTATGTCTTAAATAAATTATGATTATGACATATACACACACAAAAACAAGCTCCTAAGATAACCACAGAGATGGTGCTATAACATTGCCTAAAATTGTTCTGAAGTCAGAAAACTGATTCTGAAACTAATATCAAATCCCCATGACAAGGAAACTGTTGTGAAAGAGCTGGATACTGCATGAACACCTAGCTGGAAACTGGTGACCTGTTAATTAATCTTGCAGCATAGCTAACCAAAACCAAACACACAAAAAAAGCTGTTGATTATTACACGTTTTGAGACACTAAAATAAGTATTAAATAACACAAACAGATACCCATGGAACAAATCTTACACAGTGTATATAGTTGGCAGATTTTACATATTTAAATCAAGTTAAATACGGGCTGACATGCAGATAGAAGGAAGTAAATTGTATGCTTTACTACTACCATACATATCACTACCAGTGTTGAACTAGTTCTTGCAAAAGCACTAAGCTGGCCACAAATAACAAAAGAAACAATGAGCAAAATATAATGTCAAGTGGCTTTGATCCTGGGTATCACAAAAGTAAATAAAAGTGAACCGGCTTCCTCATTGTTACTCTACTACACGTACAATACAATAATAATCATACAATTACTTACGAGAAAACAATAAATAGTACTGATATGAACTTTCCAATATTTGGACAACTTAAGAAAAAAACAAGAAATACCTGAGAAGTTGAAATGCCGGAATGCTTCTTGCCCAGTGAACAGACAAGAAAAGGAGACGCGACGCACTCTCGCAGATGTAGTGAATATTGAGGTAGGCAGGCATGGGGNTTGGTGTTTGAAGGTTAAAGGGTATGTGCTGCTCCATGAGTAATGGGCCTTCCATTTCAAATAAACTATCATTTTCGTATTGTACACCCAGTCCTAAAGTATCATTCTCATTTAAACTCTGAAAAGAGAAAGAAAACCAATCACAAATTGTATGTAAACAATACACATAGTTTATCCTGTACCGTACAACGTAAAATAGTTTAAACTACTTCCACTTTACACATTTAACCTGCCAATGGAAATTCAGGCCTAAAAGGAAGTGGTATTTCAAAGGTATCAATTAAAATCAGCCTATTTCTAAGTAGTACTATTACAAGCATGGTTAGCAGTAATAGAAAAGAACTAAGCTAAATATTGAACAAGGCAAGTTAATTTTATGTTTAACAAAGCAGCAGATCGGTTTATTTTTACTGTAATAAAATTGGTACCAAATGAAAGAAAATGCTCCCGAGTCCCAATTAAATATTTTGGACATTGCATAACCTTATATGGTGTAGCTAAATGGTTTGCTAAACACACATTACAGTTTGAACTTCTACAAGAAAACCAATTTTAGAAAAATATTACACACATATTTTAAGGCAGAGAAAGTTTTTATTAATGGTTTGATACTCGGGTTTTCAAATATTTTTACTCTGTACCACACTAGTACTACAAGCAGTTGTTTCAAATGGAATCTGAAAGCAGTTCGCTGTTCAAGGTCAACGAGTGGTAACAAGAGTATAAAACAAAAGGTTTTCCTGCAGTGTTCAGAAGTAGAGGACATTCTGCACAAGCAATAACTGCTGTCAGTTTGCATGTTAACATTTCCTTTGCTAAATCCACAACTTTTTAATTTAATAATGTTGGTGTCAATGTTATTCTAAACCCTAAAGATCACTAATGAGAGAGATTTTTTTAGACTGAGATTTAACATACTCTTTCTGTAAACATGCAACCTGGCAGCATTGATTACTTGCATACCATTCATCACTGTAGTTACAAAACTTCGCTCACAAGTTTCTAACTCCAAAGAAAAAAAAAGTTCTAATCCAGGTGCTCTCAATATCAGCAATTTCTTTTTATAACCCAATTCCTTCAAAGTCATCCAGTGTTAACATAGTTCTTGAAACAAAAATATTACAGTATACAGACAGAATTTCATACTCTAATTTTTTTTTAGTAAACATCTTGTATAGTTGCTGGATTCACAATTTGTAAACCTATTTTTCATCTTCATTGTTTTAGAAATGTTGACAATGCAGCTTGACCCTGAAATGAGTGAACTATTCAAATTTGAATTTTTTTATGAACTCTAGAATATTTTTGTTAACACTGGTTGACCTTGAACAACAAATTCCATGCTAATTCCATCTGGATTCTTAGTCGGCAACTTGTGCATCACACGGAAAAAGTACTTCACATCTCAAGTAAGCATTTGTGTATCCAACGTTGGAAGAGAATTTGATCTACCTTAACCTGTTCACCCTTTTCTATGAGTCACACTCCTAGTGGCCTTTAAATGCCAAAATGCTTAACTCATAATCATATTGCCAATGTGTTATTCTGCATTTGAGCACCATCTGTTGAGCAAAATTTGAACGTCTCATTTGTATCTATCTCAGCTGTCTATGCCAAATAAAAACAGGTAGCAGCACTAGTTTTTGTTTACATTTTTTAACTGTTTCTTCAGCAATGTAACTTAGTAAATTTATCACGACTGACAGAAAGCGTGATAGTATGTTGAAGGAGGAGGAATATGCTAAATTTTTAGCTATTAGTGATAGTAGTGAAAAAGAAAGAGAAGTGTCAGATATATTAGGTAATATTGTATCTAGCAATATTAGTAGCTCGAGTATTAGTGATGACAATGAAGTAAATGTGGTGGTTACAAAAAACAAAACAAAAAAACAGTAAAGTGCACTGTTGCCCTTCATGTCACGGACGGCTTTAAAATTTATCACACAGAAAAACATTTGTAAAAAGGTATGCACAGGTTAATGTTTCTATTTTTTTTATGTTCAACACATGTAGAAAAGTTTAATTTATGTGCATAAAAAGTTTCAGAACCCTATGTTTATTTTCAGTGAGTGTATATAAGTTTTNGTGTTACAACATGCAGTGTCAAAAAAATACAAACTTTAAGCAGGAGTTGTTGGTTATAAAAAAGATGAAAATTCTAATGATCTGTTTCAATCTACCAGAAAGGTTATGCAATATTAGGACTATCTATTTGAGGCACAAAGTGTTATCTACATTTGGTATCAAATTGATTGCTGTTCTCAGATAACTCTAAGGGTGGAGTGCACCAACACCGGTTAACATTTAAATGGTGGTTAAGTGCCCTTAACCAGAGATTTGTTGTGCATCAACTCTGGTTCGTTGCAATCGCTGGTTACTTGGAACATAATCACTGGTTATCTTTAACCAGCCAATTTTGGGTGGTTAAATCTCTGGTTAGCAACTTATCCAATTTGAACATGGTGGACTCAGATATGGAAGAAGTGGAAATCTTAGAGCTTTTACAAAATCATGCAGGGCCTGGCCCACACATGTTGTACAAAACAAAGAAAATCCTTTTTATAAATACAAGGATATGCTATTGTCTTCCAAAAACTTCTGTATTGACAGTATANTGCTACACATTGAAGCAGCACTGGAATTACATTTCAATTATAAGTTTATATTTATTCACTATAATGTCAACTATCTCAGACTTCTCTCTTTCGAATGTATTCAAAGACCTTTTTTTATTATCTTTTGTCCATCAATAATATCCATCTTAAACGAAAAATTTCACACTTCACAGTAAAGCTACAACCTTTTTCACACTTCATAGTATTTATTAATGTATTGCAAAATTCTTATGTCCTTTGTGAACATGAAATTTAATCAACAATTACTACCAACCAATAGAAACGCAGCATTGTAATGTTGCCACACAACTTCTCCGGTTTACTAATCACGAGTTGTTTAAAGTTACTTTTTCGTTGGTGCACTTCAATCCGATTAGTTTAATTCTTGATTAGTTAATCACAGATTTGACTGATGTTGGTGCACTCCACCCTAAGTTATACAACTTTTCTTCCTGAAGCTGTACTTCCATAAGTAGCAAAGGATAGAGAGCCAGTCCTGAATGTTTATACAGATTTGTGAATCATTATGTCTGCCATATATCAATATTTTTGTCCAGTGTACAACTAAGAAAGTCCATGGTGCAACTGCTGCAAAAGGTGTAACCTAACCATGCTTTAGTAAAACATGATAATAATTACTGTAATGTGTACATCTCTTTGGTCAACAGGGACTGTCAACCATGTGTCGTTTTGTTTTTTTGGGATTTTACGTTTTGTCAGAAACTATGTAATAATGCATTCTGTCTTTAAATGAATTAAGTGGCTGTTACACAACACCATGGGTATATGTTTCAATAGCCGTATACAATCAAGCGCAATACTATCTTTTGGAAGAAATTTGAAACGATTTAATGTGTTGTTAACAAGTATGTCAATTTTTTACTATTTATGAATGAAGGAACTGCTGATGCAGTTTATCAACCGGTTTGACTTTACTTTTACTAACAATGCCACATCTTGTTTTAATTTTGCATGGCTTTTATGCTGAAAAGTTAAAATATGTATATGCTGTACGGAATAAATCACAACCAACTTATGAAACTAAATAGCAATCCAATGCCCATGCCTACTTGATGAATATTGTTGCATGTCTTTCATTAAGCTTATAATAAACTCTGAGAACAGATTATATGCTAAAAATAACATTTTTTTATAACTGCAGACAATCTGTCTTTAAAAAAAAAAAAAAACTGAAGGCAGCAGACACAAGTCAAGCTTTTAAGAGATAATCCTTGTGACAGCTACTTCAAAAATATTAAGAAAAATTTTGTCAAGTTAAGCTACGCAACAGGTACTTTCATTTAGTGTCCATAAATTCATCCAAAATCATATTTTNGTGCAAAAAGTTTATATAAGTTTTTACCCTAGCTACGTTATCAAAGGCACGAGATATGAGGCTATTTTCATGAGCAGCAAAAGAAGCATCTCCAGAATCGCCATTGGTCGGTATACTGTCACCCGATGCTTCGTCATCATCGCCCACGTGGCTAGGAGAAGGCTGGTGGCCGAAAGAACGGTCACCACTTGCTGAAACAAAATAAACACGTTTTACATTCAATACAGGAACTTAGCGATAACTGATGCACAATACTTCACTTATCAGTTTTACACATTTTTTTTTGCCTACCCATCCCTCTAGGAGGGACGGGGTTAAATCTGATATGACAGTCCATAAACAACACTTTCCATCACACCTACCAAATATCTGGATCTCGTAATACATAGGTGTATGAAGTGCTGCAGTGTTTGATGGGAGTGTAAGAAACTAGAGCAGAATTCTTTTTAATAGTGGGAACTGCAAATCAGATTTATGATCAGTACATGTTGCATTCACTCTAATTCATTAAGTATAAGTGGCACAAAGTTGAATTTATTCTCTATGGTCAAAGGAGCAATTATACTAAGACGTGTGCAAAAATACAAAGTTAGAACAATTAGCCACCACATGGAGATTAATATCTACAAGAAGGAAAAGTGTACATTAGGGTAGATTGATAAAAAATTAATTATATTTGCACTTGTGTATTACAGTGATATTTAGCTGCATCACTCCAACAACACTTCCTTTCAGACTGATAATATTAAGTGGTGTAGGGTACAGTGGTATTGCAAGGACTTTCTGAAGGTAATGATATGAAGCATTGTAAACCTAAAACATGGAAGGGGTTTGGCGATCACAGAAGTCCCACCAAGGTCCAATTGCAGAACCCCAATGGGTGAATACAGAAAAGTTACAGAAATTAAAAATTTACTCAAAATGTACCTATTCATACTTCACCTTTATGCATAATAGGAGGTCATGTAAATTGTAGACATTCGTCGTTTTAATATCGTAATAAATGGGGGAAAAATGTATGCTTTATCATAAAACCCAATTGCAGTTGATGTCCAAAAAGTTTTAAAATTGCCCATAACTTCTGTCAGTTTAAACTGCTTTCAAAGGCAGTTGGCATATTGGTAATCATTAAAATGTTTTGCAAGACACANTTGCTAAATTTGTTATTTCTATAAACAAAATAACAGCATTTTAAATTCCTTCCTTCACGCCCCCCAAAGCTTACAAAATCTTACAACTGCCAAATGTTATGCAATTTTCAATTAATTTCAATAAAATGTGAAATATATCTAAATATTTGAGTGCTTCACTAGATCTAGTTCCTCATCTCACTATCAGAAAATTATTGCACCATAAACTCCTGCATCTAAATCAGTTTAACCAAATTTTCAAATTTAAGAGATTACATACTTTGGAGTTTCAAAGGGTGCTAAGCATAGAAAATAATAAGGAATAAGTATATCTTAGCCCCTTGAAATAAAAATGTTTTTAGCATCCCCCTTTTTTTCAACCTGCTACAGTGCTGCTAATTTTTATGTTTAAAAAAATTACCATACCTGGGGAGGAGGTGTTATGGTCTCTTAAGTCAGAAATAACTTTGCAGCTCCCTGAACAAGAAACAGTTTCCAACTTTTCAGACATCGCTGTCAAATGTTTAGATTTATGTACTTAGTTAGAGTAGCACCAATTTTAAGTTAGGCTAGTTTTTTTTTTTAATATATATTGTCAGGATCAGTTTTCATTTCTTAATCTAAATTTTATATTACTTTTCCTTTTCTTTATGGGGGAGTTGACCAGGGAGACCATTTCTGTGCAACATATGCTTTTTTTGTGAAAGTCTCAAGTGGTGGAGGAAATTGTTTTTCTGGGGCAGAAAAGTGCCACTGGTCAATGTCTATATTGTTTACCACACAAATGTGACAAAGCAAGGTAAACCAGCTCTGTCCCATGCAAAGTTTAGGCGACTGGTAGTGGATGGCTTATTTGGGAACTATCGAACACCAAAGAAAAGAAGTCATTCAGCTTTATTTGCAAGATCTGTAGAGACTGAAGAGAGGCTGATTGGTCTTTCACATTTCATAAGTCAGTGGACAGGAAAGAAAAAGAGCGATTGTTTTTAATGTAGCAAAAGAAATGTGAAAGGACGATGGTGAATGGAGGGAAAAAACATTTTATTGCCAGATCTGTACAAGTAATCCAGCTTTTAATGCAGGGGAAAGCTATAAGCATTACCACACTACGAAAAACACTAAACATAAGTAAGAAGAAAGTTGTCATGTGCATATGTAAATGTAAAAATCAGTGTTCAATTTTTTGCTGAGTGCAAGGGTTAAGCTTTTTTTACTAGGATTGTAAAATTTTTCTTTGGACTAGCAAAAATGATTGTACTACTACTTCTAATAATGCAACAGTTTTTTTTTTTTGTATTATTGAGAAGAGCAGCATTAAACATCTCTACACAAAGTATAAATTCCTTAAATAAACTTAGCCTACTGGTTGGTACCTTACCTGCAGCACTAGCTAAAGCCGCATGACCAAGGATACCCAAATCTGAAAGTGTGATTCCTCCCGAAGCCAGTCCTTGGGTCACCACATCTGAGCTTAAGTCCTTGCGGATGAATATTTTATTGGATAGACCAGAACCCAGCATTGAACTGTTGTTGTTGGTCCCAATACTCAGAGTCAGCTCACGTTTGTCATTGATGGGTCGCCTCTCATGTTGGACGGCTATAACATGGGGTGCTTTAAATGTTTCCAGCGTCTGTCATTTACTCAGTATTCAACAAGAGCATGATCAGTCCTTCTTAAAAAGTAATCTAATATGAACAGTACACCTTTATAAATTGTACTTTATGAATTGCTTTTTTATTCATTACAAAAAAAGTAAAAGTGGCAAACCAGGTAAACTTTACTGTACTGAAAATGTTACAGGTATGTATTAAAAGATACCTCAAACTACACATTACAATTTATTAATAAATATATTATTGATAACAATCTTTGTTACTGTGTATATATTGACTTGCCGGATTGTTATATTTCTTAATAATCACAAATATGGAAGGTAAGTTATTAAAACTGTCAAGCAGGATTTCTCAGAACTGGTGAAAAATAACAAATGTTGTGCAATATCTAGCTTCCTATCTAAAATATTTACACTTCTGCTCTACAACCACGAACAGCATAGCCAACAGAATATTAACAGATAATCTTGTCAAATATGCAACAAGTTTCCAAAGAATACTTTCAAGTTGCACGAATGCAGAAAAGCAACATCTGTAAACCAAAAGTTAATATTCAAAACAATAACTACTTAGCATCCCAGCAATTCAGTATTTACAACTGACACTACAAGTCAATAGCAGTTTCAGAATATTTTTGATTGTAGGTGTATTTAGTATGAAAATAAAGACCCCATGTCAAAATATCAAAGTCTTAATTGATGTTTTCCTGAACAACCCACTGAACTGCTGTGTAGCAGCAGCAACAAGATTTCTGTGCTTCTAATATCCACTAATTTCCCTGAACTTTTCTATGTTGAGTTTTGCAAAGTTGTACCAATGCGCATTATCTTCCAACAGATGCACTTTTTAAAATTAGTGAAAAACAAATTCATTATCACACACCTACGTTCTAACTTTATCACACGAGTTGACATTTCAATACTTTAGTCAATACTGAAGCAAATTAACCTGTAACTCATATAGTAAAACCCACGGAACAATCAATGTTAAATGGGTAATCATACATCAGAAAATCAACTTTGTCATGAATTCTAGTACCAGACAACTGTGCTATTATGGCAGAACCAATTAAGTCACATTTTGATTCAATCTAACTGTCCATATTTAAAAACAGCTTCATTGTTACCTGGTCATTATTTATAGGATTTGTAATTTGTTTTTTGAAAATGTAACAATTAAAGTCCCAAATATTTCACCAGGTTTAGTTAGCTGTCAAAAACTTATCAACTAACACATGTGCAATGTAGCTCTCAAAACTGGAGTTTATTTAAAATTTGTATTGTACACATTGTAGATGATGATATAGCCGAATGTAAAATCTTCAGAAACTGGAGATCAGTACCTGCTTATGCAACAATTGTTAATATTTGTAAGAAACAAACTTTAAACTTCCTTGATGTGTGCTAGCCATTTCCAATTTCTGAAGATCTTTTATAATGTGTAATATAAATGTTGACAAACTCTGATACAGACAGCTACACAGCACATACGCATGTTAGGTAGTAGTTGTAGACACCTGATGAAGCCTAGGTAATGTAATGAGTACTTTAGTCATTCCATGGAATAAGGTACATAACCTTTTCAGTTTACAAAATAACATTAACTCTACATGAATTTGATTTCAACATTGTGCTAACAGCTCCTGCCCCTCAAATGCCTTTATTTTTTGTCCACTAAACTGCTAAAAAAATTGTTTTTGCATAACTCAACATCAGATTGTTCGGGTTTCTGAAAGCAGTTTTATTTACACATAAAGTGAAGTACTGTTTTAGCATTGTGTGTTAAGTACAAACAGCTGTACAGAAATCTACTTCACATCTACGGACACCATTATATTTACTCAACTTTCTCAGATCTCACTCTATGCAAAACTTTTTTTGAGCAGTTTATTTAAATGCCTCTGTCAACATGCTTACTGATGTACCACGGATTTCATTACAAGAGTATGATTTCAAGTTTGACATATGATGAACGAAATAGATTCAGTACAACATCACGTTTTTCTGATATATCTAGATCACCTTGAATTTCTTAAATGGAACAGTATACTTTTGTATCATCAGGCTTGTAGTGCTGAGACGAATACAGTGATTTAAAACTAAGTACTATTTTAATAACCCATTCATGAGATAGCACGACTTAAAGTGCAACAGTGACTTGCCCCGTGTAATACTAAACTAGTTACAGCTGATGATCGAAATGATGTACATCAACATCGATGAAAGACTGCAAGCGGCCATGGAGAGAGCGTGTAGTGTTTCGGAGAGTTTTAGGCGTGATGCTTGCTTGATAATGCGTTGCCTCAAGTTTTGTGGTGTTGTCGGTACTTCTCTGTACATGTCTTACTTGACTTTGTCCCACAAAAAGAAGTCCAGTGGTGGAATCGTATCAGGAGAATGTGCCAGCCATGTTATTGATCCTCCACGTCCAATCCAGCAGTTGTGGAAAGTTCGGTCCAGAACAGCTCGTGCTACCAACGCTTTATGTGCAGGACAGCCTCATGTTGAAACCACAATGACATATGCCTGTCCAAAGGTATATCCTCTAGTAGAAATTGTAACTTGTTTGTTAAAAACTGAGCATACCTGCGACCATTTAGTGTGCTGTCAATAAAGTAAGGACCAATAACACTATCGCCAATTATTCTGCAGCTCGCATTTACACTCCACTGACGTTAATGGTCAACTTGTCTGAGCCACTGAGGGCTTTCTACTGCCCAATAATGCATCTTTCGAAGATTCACCTGCCCATGATTCTTGATCGATGCTTCATCAGTAAACTAAATATTTTCAAAGAAAGACTGATTTGTTCTGTATCAGGTGTGAGACCACTGGGAAAATTGAACTCTATTATTAAAGTCATTTCCATGGAGCTCTTGATGTAATGCTACGTAACATATGTCTATGCAATATGCACAGTACACTCGTTTGACTGATACAAGTGAGCTGTGTTAAATTTCATTCTAATAATGGGATTGTTGGCAACACGTGCCATTTCAGTAATTTCTCCCATTTCATTTTTTGCTGTTATGTCGCTGATGTTTCCGAGGATGTAGAGCTCCTGTTTCATGAAGATCATTCAGCACCAATGCAAGCATCTGTCATGAAGGACAAAGGGCAAGGAGAGCCTGGATACTGTACAGCATATCTAACATGACCTGGTACTGAATTTCTACGGCACTTCCCATAAATCAACAGTATTTCAATCTTATCCTCAATGTTTTAAGGCATTTTTAAAACACTGCACGATATGAANACTTTCCAAATTGTACACTGTCCACCACACAACTGATTACTGTGCTGCTATTTGAAACAATCACATTTGTAAATAGATGGCTTGTCTGTCCAAAGGTTAACATGTTTACCCTCGTATCAAGGGAACCTCATTTGCTTCAACAAACGAAACACATCAATCACGATCTTATTGATAATTTCAATCTTTTGCGCTATAAAAATGCCCATGTTCAAGTGCAACTTCATAACTCGACTACGTTTTGCTAATTAGGCTGAAAGCAGCTGCAAGTATCACATTATGGTTATTATTTGAAAACCCACAGTGGCTCAGAAGGTTGACCATCAACGTAAGTGGAGAGTGAATGTGTGGTGCAGAATAATTGGTGATGGTGTTGTTGGTCCTTGCTTTATTGGCAGCATGCTAAACGGTCATAAATACGCTCAGTTTTTAACAAAAACTTTGCCAATTCTAATAGAGGATATACCATTGGACAAGGCGTACGTCAATGTGGTTTTAACATGGCGGCTGCCCTGCACATAATGTGTTGGTAGTACGAGCTGTTCTGGACAGAGATTTCCACGACTGCTGGACTGGACTTGGAGGACCAATAACATGGCACGTTCTCCTGATACGACTCCACTGGAATTGTTTTGTGGGGCAAAGTCAAGGAAGATGTGTAGTTGTGTACAGAGAAGTACCGACAACACCAGAAAACATGAGGCAAGGCCTTAACGAGGCGTGTGCAAGCATCACGCCTGAAAAACTCCTCGAAACACTCTACATTCTCTTCATGGCCATTTGCAGTCTTGCATAGATGTTGATGGACACCATTTCGAATATCAGCTGTAACCAGGTTAGTATTACACAGGGAAGTCGCTGTTGTACTTTAAGTCATGCTATATCATAAACGGATCATTAAAATAGTACTTAGTTTTATGTCACTATTTGTCTCGGTTAGCGCTACAAACCTGATGACACAAAGGTATACAGTTCCATTTAAGAAATTCAAGGTGACCGTAATATCTCAGAAACACGTGATGTTGTACTGAATCTGTTTAGTACATCATAAGGTGCATAATAAAAGATATATTTGAGATGCTAGACTTAAGTGGTTCATCCTGTATACAAAGACATTTGAAGCCATCCTTTCAATGTCTCTTTCCTTCCATTTTCTGTATTAGCCTTACAATATTTGGAGAATAACTGTAACCTATTTTAGCTCCATCTATTGATGTCTAAATATAGCAGAGTTTCAAGAAGTAGTTGAGATTGCTAATAAATGTAACAAGTGGTGTTAAAGCGGTTGGAAAAATCAGGCTTTTGGGAGATACTTCAAGATTTTTCCATACAATGGACACTCTTCCAAACGGTACTCTGAAAATTCTTCATACATGAATTCTTTGGAGCCCTGCTTTACTCACTGCGGACTATGGAGAGTTAAAGTTTTGCTTACTTACGAATCATCTAATAACATTATATTTATTTTCTCACGGTGTTGGCTTTGTAGTCATGAAATGAAAAATTGTATGCTAAAGATAGGAAACTGATATGCACTAGATCTTAAGGACTCTTTATGCACTCAACAGCTTTAATGACTCACCTTGCACGAGAATCATTCCATTTCATATCAACCAAACTTGTAACAATGGCTGGGCTAGCTGCTAATGCTATGTACAGAAAAAAATAAAGTACTCAAAAATAAAAAGCATAAATTCCAAGTGTGGGCTCTTTAGCTTCAATTGGGCAGAAGAAAGGCATCTTCTTGCTATCTATCTATTCCTAACTAAATTATAAAATAAAATTTAGTTACCAAAAGTAATCTTTGATGGCCCTTTCCAATGCTGAAACACTGCCATTCTTATTTTTGTAAATACAGTGTCTTTCAATCGGGAAAAGTTGGTGTAAGATTCATATAATGAAAATTACAAATTATTTATGAAATTTTTCACAATAGAAATGATCCAATACAAGTCAGAAAATTATTTATCCTACCAGCAGTTAATACTAGCCAGCTTACAGACAGTGCAAATATTTACATTAGATTATTTTTTTAGTACTAAAGATTTAATGGCTTACAGACCGGTTCCCTATAAACCCAAAAGCGTTCACATCATGGGTCAGCAACAAATGGATATACGCTACTTAAAGAAAAATAACATACCAGCGAATATCTACTGTGATGTATCAAGAAGTAAATACTGCAGATATTACAACTTGTTGATATACAATGTTTGTTTATTGGTGCGCATGAAACTCTTGCAAAACATTTTTCTGTGAGCAACAAAATATAGCAACAGGATCGACCGGTCGATCGTGATCAATGTGTTGCCGACCCGGGCTTTGTTTATCTACATCTTACCCCGCAATCAACTTTTAGTCTCTGGCAGGGGGTGCAGTGCACCACTAGTATAAGATTCAAACCCGAATTGCCAGAGAAAAAAGAACGCAGATAACCGTCAGTTCTACACCTAAATTCCTTTATTTTATTTACATGATCATTTCTAGCTATATATGTAGCCGTTTGCAGTTAATGACAAGTGACCATCAATTATTTGTTTAAACCTTTTCATCCCACTGTCGCGGCGATTATCGGCTACTGAAATCCATATTAGTTGTTACAACATTTCTGATACACTTTTTAATCTGTTGTAACCAACAAACACAAACTTTGCTGCCCTATGCTGTACCCCTTCAACATGGTTTATTAAACCTACTACATTATTGTAATATTGGTAATGCATTGTGTGCGATGATTTGCTTAACTTTTAATGAACTTCGCTTTAATGTCCTTTGAACAAACCTCAGATTTTGTAACATTTTTCCTACAATATAGTTAACTCGGGAATCCCATGACAGATCCTCACACAGTAAAATTCCTAAATACTTGTTCATTGACTTTGCCAAGTGTTGTACCACAGAGCTCAGTTTGTCTGAATTTTCTGCCGACACTTTGTAATACGCATGACCGAGCATTTCTTGGGATTTAGTTCTAACTGCCACAGATTATACTATTCCTGAACAGAGACTCTTGTAATTCCTTACTATCTCCCTGTACAGTATGGTATCATTTGCCTTACATGGAATGTATGCACATTTTCATATTTACCACTTAAAAAAATCAATAAGCTAGCTACTACAATCTCTGAACAGGCAAAATGGAATGATTCACACAATTACAACATTTAAAAAAAAAAAAAAAAGAAGTGACTGATCTAGACTCATACAAAACAAGCAAAATGAGAAAGAAAGTAAAGTTTTATTTGAAAAAAAAAAAATAGATGCACCATGTGTTAAAAAAAAGTAAAAACAAAAAAAATTTGGACCAAGTTTTTATAATGTGAACCCGCTTTGAAACTGCAAAGTTGACATTATTAAAGCTTGTACTGGATATAACATAATTAATAAACAGGGAAAATTAAAAAAAGAAACTCTAAACTATGAAGACAAAAACAAAACGTGAACACAAACCACCCAATAAACTTTTGAGATCCTTACAGTCACTGCGCATGCCCATCGTGAGGCACTTCTGTAGGCGGCAGTACTGACACCGGTTTCTGTGGTGCTTCGTCACCTCACAGTTCTTACTGCCCCGACAAGTATAGCCCAACTGTTTACGTATGGACCGTTTAAAAAAGCCTTTACAGCCTTCACAACTGATTGCTCCATAGTGGCGACCTGAAATAAGAAAAACAAATAGTGTAAACGATTCTCATTCACTTTAAAAAAAGAACACATTTTCTTAAACACAAAAACACAATTTTTATGAGCATAGTTTAACCCTTTATTATACCCACTGAACATGTAGTTTTTAGGGTATTTAAAAAACAAATACAAATATTCTAATGACCTATAATTAATTCATGCATTATAGAACACAAATCCAGCAACACTACAAGAGTGCTGTAAACACTTATAATGACAGGAGTTTGTATACAGAAGAACTTATTTTCCTAATTCGTGTTAAAACTCACTATGCTGAATACATATTCCCAAAGCAATGTGTCAAAGATATAAAGTAAATAATTATTTGAAGATTTGGAGTGTGTTACGGACATCCAATGGACAAAGTTGAGACAACCATTAAAAAATGAAAAATGGAAAGTAGTGTAGCACAGTTACACAAATTATGTGGCTAATATAGAACGAAAACTTGTCCATTTCAAATCTTTTCCTAATGAATGGTAACATCTTAAAATTATCTTTCTTGTTTTGTGATGTTGGCACGTGAATAAAATGTTGTCAAAACTTCACGTGAAAAAGAAACGCAAGAAAAGAATGTTATTTGAATGGTGAAAGTATCGAACAACATAAGCTTGCAATTACAATTGGAATCTCCAGTGCTTAGAGCGAGAAAATGTTTTCTCAGAAAATGGAAACTTTTCCCTTTAAAATATCCCTTAAAATGTATTTCAGTCTTCATGTACAGTGTGGGACTTTGATGGTTACCATCCGTGAAAAGCAGTAACTGACTAGCGAGCCCACACGTCTAAGCTCATCCTTCACGACCCCTTCCCCACACACCACTCCACCCACGATTATAAGGTACTGGGTGATCCATTCCAACCGTGATGGTTGGTGGTATAGTGTTTAGGACACTCGCTCAGTGTTGTGCCTGGCCCGGGTCCAGGGCTGGACCAAGGCTTCACTTTGTATTGTTTTGTTTGTTTTATTTACGGATGAAGTAAATAAAAATAAACATATCAAAATACCACTGGTTGATATTCTTTCAAAAGTAAATTGCACATTGCACATAACACTTTTCATTACATCTAAATCTTTTTTTTTCTTTGTCAGATGCTATTGTTAGCATTGGAAATGCATAAATCAATTTGGGTTTCCTTTAAAAAAGGAAAATGAAGTTGCATTTTTAGAATACACTAAATTTTAAAAATACCAATTTATTCACTGTATTAAGAAAATACAAATTTATTCATAAATATTTGTAATAAAGGAGAAAAAAACATTGATTTGCACATTTTAAGACTGCAATTTATAGCATTTCAAATAAAAATAATAGAAGTGAAGCCTTGGACCAACCTTGAACACGGGTCAGGTATAGCACTGAGCGAGAGTCCTAACCACTACACCACCATCTCGCTTGGAATTTGCTGTACATTTTGGCTATTTACGTGTCACTTATATCGCTGTTGGTGATTTTCTCCCAAACAAAAGTGTCTAGACTTAAATATATGTGCATTTTACACTGCGTTATCTAAGCTATCGATGGAAGTAAAATGGACCAGATGCCATGTCGTGACCTTTCCTTGTTAGTTAGTCATAATCGTTCCATTGTTAAAAACAAAACATTGTCACCAAACAACAGGTCAATATACTCATGCACAAAACCGTATTCTTTGTAAACATTCCGGTCACTATGTTATACACAACTTCATGTGCAAATACTGTAATATTGTCCGAGATTCTACTTGTCGTGCAAATACTGTAATATTGTCCGAGATTCTACTTGTTGTTCAGACATCGATAAATAATGCCAGGTAATATTCCAGTGGCAAGGTGGGGTCGCATCGTTGGTATGTTCGAGTGTGACCGTTCTGTCCAGGATATAGTTAACGCTCTACATTGCACCAAGAAGACTGTTAGGCACTGGATCAGGAGGTTTCAAGTAGAGGGAGAAGATTGTTTGGAGGACCATAGGAAAGGAAATCATGGAGTGCTGAAAACAACTGAAGCCCAGGACGTTGTCCTAGCGCATACAATGGACGAAAACCCCTTTCAGCCCTCGTCTTATGTCGTAAACACCATTGGACTGGACATTCATCCCAGGTCGGTCAGGAGACATCTTCACGCACAAGGTATACACTGCAACAAGCCGACGAGGAAAATAGTTTTAAAACAACATCATCGTGAACAAAGACTGGGATTCGCACTTCATAACCTGGTTGTGCCACAGGAAGAATGGGACTTGACTGTTTGGACGGATGAGCGAGTGTTTTGCTCCGCAGACGACAGACGGTGGTTTGTTTGGAGACCAGCAGGTAATAGGTTGGACCCCAAATACGCCCTTCATAATGAGAGGAGTGGTAGA
>KZ868923.1:39855-53324 GCA_003456935.1 Machilis hrabei | reverse complement strand
AAAAATGCGATCGGCAGCGCGACCCCTGTGTAGATACAAGTTATTTAATACAGTGAACAGTACTCTCGTACCTTGATCGGGAGGCACCGTTTTTTACACCCCGGACTAACCTCGCTGGTCTGATGGTCAGCGCACTGGGCTCTAGAATGGCAAGCTACTAGTTCGAATCCCGCTTTATGGCACGAGTGTTTGCTATTATTCATTCACATTCATTGAAAAACTGACGTGTTCATCGTTATGAAATGACCCCTTTGGTATCTGTACACAGAGCCTCGAGGCAAGGTTCAGATTATGTTCTGGGACAGTGACTGTAATTTTATTGTGGCTAATGTTATGGAGTCTGAAAATATCAACGAGTTTTGCAAACTGACAAATGCTGATGATGGTGATAGGATTCAGTGTCTAGTAACCGTTTGCTACAGTAACCTAACTGTGACTGACTTTAAAGAGAATGCACAGTTAATTCCATTTTAATCTTCATTTATTGAGAAAACCTTTTTCAGAGAAAGTTTCTTTTTAATATGTTAGTTTTCTAACAATTTCTCGCTTGTTTGTATGTACACAATTTTATTAAATTGATTAAAGTTATTTTGAATTAGTATATACAGGGTGTACCTAAAAAGCAGGGACAAGCTTCGGGAGTGAGTTCGGCACATTAAAACAATGAAAAAAAGCTATATGAACATATGTCCGGAAATTGCTAGTTTCCGAGTTGCAAGCCCTTTTGCATTTCCCCCCAAAATACTAAGTCACTTACCACACTCGATACATTTTGAAATAGTTGAGATTGAAAAGTATGAAAAAACAAGTAACTCCTAAAATCAAAGGGATTTATCAAAAACTGTAACAGTCAAATAAAATGGGTCTGTGATAGGCCTGGTAGGCCCATCAACTTAAAAATTTTAAATGGTATAATACCTTGCGTGATTCCTCGTTTGAAAGAGCCTTTTAAACTGAACACAATGACATGTGAAGGAAGTTGAAGAAATGGACACAGCAAGAGTTGATAGGTCTACCAGGACTATCGCAGACTCATTTTATTTGACTGTTGCAGTTTTTGATAAATTCCTTTGATTTTAGGAGTTATGTGTTTTTTCTTATCTTTCAATCTCAACTATTTCAAAATGTATCGAGTGTGAAAAGTGACTTACCCCGGATGGATGGATGTTTGGTTTTCCGGCGCGTCAACACAAATTGGTTATTTGCGCCGCCTTACCCCGGTATTCACAATCTCTGAGTTCAAACCCGATTTTCGTAAACCTAGAATGAATCTGAGTCGAGATTCAAACCCGATTTATTTTCTTTCGTATTCTCCAGCTCGATTCAAACTCGATTGAACTTAGTTTGAGCCAGCGTGAGTTGTTACCGCGTTTGTTATTGGCTGCCGCAAATCACATGATATTTGTTTGAAATCATTGCTTTAAACATGGCGGAATTTGGTGCTAGGAAACATAATTTTTCTGCGTACGAGAGAGAAGTTCTGATTGAATGCGTTAAGCAGTGGAACATATTCTAGAAAATAAAAGAACAAACGCAGTTACAGTTCATAAGAAAAACATTGCATGGCTGGAAATTGACACATCTTTTAACTCCACAAGTGGGGTGGGTGGTGAAGTGGACATGCAAACAATTTCTTGCGTTTTACAAAAACATGAAAAATCGGGCTACAAAAGAGAGGAGTGCTTCAAAAATAGAGCTCGTGAAAACAGGAGGAGGCACACGAACAGAAACTACAGGAACCATTTCCTCCAATAGTGAAAAGCTTTTGGGAATGGGTATCATAACCACACCACTGGACAACCCCTTCGATTGTGATGCTTTTTTTTTTTTTACAGGTAAGTTGTATTTATTTATGATGTGCATTTTTTATGTTAAACCTCAGCGAAGATTACATGTTGTTATCAGTTGCTGACCTGTGGTATTTACACCCCTTGCATACCAAAATATCTATTGGATTGCAGTGTAGGCTATAGGGTAGATATTCAGTTTGGAGTAGGCCTAACACAATATGTAACTCAAAATTATCACTACCAAATCATGCAGTAGTTAATTAAATTAATTAACATCAAGCAGCTATTATGTTAGTTTATATGATGCCTAATTTTATCTAAAAATATGTATTTTGGAAGTCATAATATCCTAACACAAATTGTGTTAATTAGGCTTACTCCAAACTGAATATCGATCCTATAGCCTATACTGCAATCCAATCGTTATTGGTATGCAAGTGGTGTAAATACCACAGGTCAGCAACTGATAACGTAATCTACGCTGAGATTTCACATAAAAAAATACACATCATAAATAAATACCTGTAAAAAAAACTAACATCGCAGTCTAAGGGGTTGTCCAGTGGTGTGGTTATGACACGGTGGTGAATACGGGCGTTAGTATTTTGGGGGGAAATGCAAAAGGGCTTGCAACTCGGAAACTAGCAATTTCCAGACATCTGTTCACATAGTTTTTTTCATAGTTTTAATGTGTCGAACTCACTCCCGAAGTTTGTCCCTGCATTTTAAATACACCCTGTATTTGTGGAAATAACGTATACTTTTTGTTTAAGAATGACAAAACTTTTTTTCTTCAAATAAAACCACTAGAATGTGGAAGCGTCCATACCATTCTGCTCTCGTACAGCCACTTGCAAGAAAATGCGGTGCGGTGCTGTGCGGAACGGTTCCGTGCAGCCCTAACTTAACAAGGTTAACTTTTTTCCTTCTTTTTCTTGCAGCCTGGAAGGCATAAAGTGAAACTGAAGATTTACTAGGACGGCCATGAGGTCATTGCGTATACACACTACACAAACGGCAAATTCAGGAAATGACAAAGGGCTCACAGTACTATCTTAAATATGGCAGATCGAGTACTGGCGTTTTGTGCATACTGCTTATGTTAAACATGAGTGCTAAAGCAACATATTTTACAAGCCACGAACCACCACGACAGATCGAACCACTGTAGAAACCTATGAAATTCCCTTGATAAAATAGCGCATAATGACTAAGACGACGGTGTTGGATTGCAGCCCGTGATAAGTTGAGGCCCTAGGAATTATTAAAAAAATGTAAAGATAACAAATCCTATGTTTTTGGAAACGGATTTCATAATGAAAAGCCAAACAAACACGGGATGCAAACTATACGTGTAGTTTTATCCCATAGTTCTACACTGACAAATCATTTCTGATAATCCGTCATTGTAAAGCGTAAATGAGGTAATAGTTTCCTTAGTTACTTTAAAAATTGGGTTTACATTTGTTTTAAGTGTACTCCAGGTACGAGATGCTGGGACGTTCGAAAATCATGGGTTCCTTTCAAACGTTTAAATCACCATCACCATTCTTTTCTCTTGTGTACAAGACCAGTTCATAGCTTGTCGTTGATGAAACTGGATTGGTCCAATACGGTAGTTATCATATAAATTTATCTCGAATATCGATCAAGTGTCATTACAAACTCTTAGCAAAACTAAAAAAAAGTGTATTTATTGGTTAAATCCTACATTACCACTGTAATAAGTATCGCTAAACACCAACGTCTCCACCAAACAGACTGATAATTTTGAGGCATCCAGAATAAAATACTACTGACGATATATTGTATGTACGGTCTCGTCCGCTTGGGAATTTTCTGCTTGTTCCAAATAGTCACTAGTCGTTTCTCATAGTACTTGCATGAACTTCTGTGTTACTGGAGGGAAGGGCTGCTTAACAGGAAGCCGAAGACTACTTTGGTAATTTTATGTAGATAGGTTTTCTACTCTCCTATTCAGAGGAAGCCTAAACGTGCGCATACAAAACAAGGCTTGGGAGTCCATGAATGTATGGTAACGAACGCAAATGGTGTATGTGTTACGTTCTGTAATAGCGATGGAACGGCAGCCTTTCATCGGCGTCGACGTACTTATTTATTACCGGCAACGAATGAATAATGCACGACACGAACTAATAATCATTACGACCTTCCGAGTGTTATTTGTCAACCACCAGGCGCGGTGGCACTTGCTTGTGGATGGATGTCGGCCGCCCGGCGTCGTCGCCACACCTTGAGGCAATGGAAGAGGCCACCAGCCGGAGACGATCATGGGTCAGTGGAAAGACAGGCTTTCGGTCAGTCAGTCATACACATGTAAAGTTTATCTATCTCCCGTATGACCCGTTGGCATCTAGCCCTGACTAAGGTAGCTGAAATGTAGGTGGCTCCCCTAACACACACACTTAACTTGCACGTGATGGCTTCCAGTGTTACGCTCCATTGTTCTCGAGGAGACGATCCAAACAACACAAGTCGCCGAGATAATGGCACGATTGTCACAAAGAACGTATTTTCCGGTGTACACTACAGACGTTTGGGATTGTCTATGAAAAGACAGGGACAAAGGACATTCATCTGAGGACTTTTCTCCCGATGTACGAGATTTTTACCGTACAATACAGGAGCCCTCAAATCATGGTCTTCGATACTGCACGTGACACATTATATAAGGGAAGAGAAAAGGAAACATTACCTTTTCAATATTCCCTGCTGTGTTTACATGCACTGGACAACTATACTGTTATAAGGAGCTGCAGTCTTGTAATCCTGGGGAATTTCTCAGGTAAGTATGAAATATTATCCTGTTCTTGTCATACATGTTTAAGGACAATGAAGAGGCAATCCATAAATTATATAACTGGTTCCCACATTCGACCACTATATTCTATGCCAGCTTGTTGTCAACTAATAAGTTCGTAAAGCATATATTATGACATACTACTCATCTTTTAATGACTTCTTGAAACCTCAAGTAATTACACGTTTATAGATGCAGGAACAGACAGCATTTTTTAAACCATCTACACTATAACAACCATACATAGAATATAGCCTATCCTAATTTTGCAATTCTGCATCTAAATCTGTTATTACGTTTTTCCTTTTCGGTTAATTCTACTAATGTTCTCACGTCTGGGGAGAAGATGCCTCCAAGCCCATCTAAATCTTCTCCACTCGGTACAAACTACAAAAAGAGAGCTTTCCGATTTAATAAAACAATCCATCATAAGTGCAATACGTCTCTCTTCGAACAATAACACAGCCTCTTATCTTTGACCGTACTATCGTTATTTTCGCTGTCAGTCTTATTTTTTCTTTTCTCGGATTTATAAACTCAGACTTTCTCTACATTCGCCATTGTTTTCTGTCATGTCCGACCTTCAAACATTTAATTCAAAGGCTAAGGAATATTTGCTTCTTTTGTAGCAATTTACACGCTTTTAGCATTGACTGTGTTTTACCATCACTCTAAACAGTCGCTTCAAGAAGTGCCCGATTAGAGTACCACTTAATAGTTGTTGATGTTTAGCCACTAACTTAACAGCAAAACAACAATAAACGCACGTCAACCGCGATGACTTGCCGGTCAGACGTAACCATGTCTCGTCACTGACTTATAACCCTGAAGTTCTGCGTTCTTATCAAGAATTAAACCACAAGCAACGACTACCCGAGTTCCTTTGAAATTAGCACGTGTCCTGCAGCTGTGTAATTCTTTGAAAATAGTTTCCGCTGTCCAGGGCCTGCTTCTCAGTGACCTGTGACATGCACCTACGTATTGCGACATCAGACAAGAAAAATATCACATTGGTGTTACAATAGAGTGTTATTTTAAGTCATACAATTTCTAAATTCTGAAATAACACGTACCATTTATTTTTTCGTTTATTCAATATTAGTTCTGTTAATCGATCAACACACTATTTTAAAAGACGCTGTGACATAGTATGTATCATACCACACTATTCTGACCTGTTCGTTAAGTACTGTCGGTATTTCATACTAAATAGGCAAATGAGTTGGCTAGATGTCTAAATACAGCCACTGACCGCTAAAATAACTATCCGAGAAATAGCTGATAGATTTAAAAAAGTATCTACGTTAATTTTGTTCATGCAGTAGGGGCTATTTCACTATTTCGTGTGACTGAGGTAAAAACAGTAAATCTCTTCATAGCCGGACTTATAGCTTCGACAAGGAACGAAATGGTTATTAGAGCGTGAGAAATATACGTGTCGGTCAGGTCGTTTACCTCTGCCACTGAGACACAGGGAGTTCGATTCCAGACGAAAGCAAGCAGGAATGCATGGTGTAATACTGCGTGGCGAGATTCGTAGGTAGGCCCGTCACAATAAATAAAATAAAACATGCCCTTCACTTTGAAGTTTATGAGAGGGGAATCAACAACAATATAGCCAAACCATTAGCTGTGGAAATGAAACCTAACCAACTCTTCCACCACGTTATATGGGAAAATATCTACATGCGAGAAACACGCTACAACACTGTTCTGTTAAATTCAGCAAATGTCGAGATAATACAAAAATCCAACATTTTATAAAACATCAAATCATTATTTCTCAGTGTATGGTTAAATGTTCGTATTTCTGACGGACTCATTAGGCTCAAGTGATAATTTTGAACTTAATATTTAATTTAAGAGAAATAAAAATGTATCATTTGATTATATCTCTGAATACGGAAACTTTGTGGCTTAAACATTTCTGCCTCCATAAAATGAACTTCATTAATAAAAAAGTTTGTGTTGTCATGCCTATGGTGCATTTTTGCAGACTTGATTTAGTAGCACTCTGTATTTCAGATATGCTGATATCTTAATAACAAAATATAAAAATTGCAATACTAGTCTTCAACTAAAACAGACGACCTATACAGTAGCAGGCCCAGCAACCGAAGCCATTAATGGCATGTTCCAAGTAATCACCCAAGCTCAGTTACTCTACTTACATAGCCTAAAGCACCAAACCTATGCTTTAATTTACATTAAAATACGATTACGAAACGCCTGAAAACGTTGCACAGCTAAGGTAAAAGGCGGGACTACAGTCTTAACAGGTATACGTGTTTAATGTAGGCTACTCACAAGAAAATATAAATTAATTTAGAAATTGCAGATTCTAGTATCAACTCTTTAATACCCGGTACTTTTTCCTATCCACTTGTGACCGGTGTAACCGAAAGGTCCAAAATCAGGCAGGAAGCGGACATCCATTTGCGCATGACTGCTTTAGACCTGTTCCCGCCACTGCAACGACTAACACGCTTACTTCCGTCCATCAGACGGTACTTTAAATTCTTTCAACCAACCATTGTCGAACCTTGAACTCTCAGACCACAGTACTCTAAGGTCTGTCAAAATCTCCCACAGTGCTGACAGACAGATGCGCCAGTAATTTCCTTCACAGGCTACCACTATATAGCGTCTACAGTTCCATAAACAACTGAATAACAAACGGGTAACTGCGATTATTTTGTAAATACCTGCAAGTAGGTGGGCCTACTGAAGTAAAGTGCTGCAATTTTGTTACTGTAAATTTGGTGTGTAAGAAAACACTACTACTACAAAGCTTTAGACCGGTACAGTTCTTAGGACGAACGAATCCCTGAAATTACTCTCACTAATATTTGTATTGGGTTAGAACTGTCAGATGC
This sequence comes from Machilis hrabei, assembly GCA_003456935.1. Taxonomy (NCBI): domain Eukaryota; kingdom Metazoa; phylum Arthropoda; class Insecta; order Archaeognatha; family Machilidae; genus Machilis; species Machilis hrabei. Next base: position 45,837 of record KZ868923.1, on the reverse strand, counting down.
CCGGTCTACAATAAGACTTTTGGGTCTTTCAGGTGGGGACAACCTGTCTTTTCGGAGATGATAATCGTCAGCTCGAGTGTGGCGAATCAGCTTCAAGGCCACATTCACCTAGTTGAGAAAATGGAAAGTAAAAGAACGTCTTTATTTTCATTGGGTGAAGCTTTAAATCACAGTACACCATTGTGGATAACTAGTTTTGACTTTTGGGGAAGAGGCAGGTCTGTCTCGAGTCTCTTAGGTGTAAGTCTCATTGTAGACCCGGCATAAGACACAACATTGCACTTCACTTGTCTTCGTGTGTTCAGTGTACACAATGAAATAAGTTTATCATACAGCGTGATTTTAATATTAAATCACAGCATTGCTACCACAGATCAGTGGCCTGTCCTCGAGAATAACTTGAGCGCTCTGACGTCTGTCGAACTCGTACCATGTCAGTGACCGTGTGGGATTGGGGCTAATTTCACTGGGCTGTCACGGAACGTGACTTCTGACACTTTGACAATCTTATATGCGTAGATCAGTTCAAGTTATACAGTTTCTCTTGAAACTTAAAAAAATCCTTACCATAAGCCCAATGTCGGAACACACACACTCTCTCCACACCTTTCAACTATTCGCGAGCCCTTTTATGCATGAGACGTGATTCAGCAACGGTAAGACAAATCTTCAGAACCTGGACTAGCACGTTCTGTTGCTTTTCTTCCTCACAATTCTAATTTTGCTCTTTGCTAGGCACGAACTGAGACCAATCAATGTTTCTATATAGCTCTCAGTCTTAATCTCTTCGTTAGTAACCATTCCTCTATGTACGTTTATACTTTTACCCAAACAAGATTGTAAACCTTCCTATCTTTTTTTTTCCTACATTCTTACCACCAACCAGGTTTCTGTTTAATGTCATTCAAATACTATACGGTACTTCTTGAAAGATCATTCTTTATTTTATCTTTGATTAAACAGTTTTCCCCACACGAAGAGTCCTGACCCTTGGCAGCCTCAGGCGGGGAAGTTGGTAATAGCACCATGCATATTGATTTTATACTCTTAAAATCGTAATTTTAATATGCTCGCATCACACGTGTAAAAATGATCGCACCTAAACACTATACTGGTCGGTATTTTGATTACTAACTTTTTACGTTTAGGTCTCAAAATACTGCTGACAACCACTGTCTGCAGAACACAAATAGATGAAATAGTAATTAAGAAATATGGTTAACATTAAATAAAATGAAAAGAGAAAGTCAATATGTTGTACACTATATGCCGAAAGTCAAGAAAAAACATATAACATACGGTACTTGTACTCTTAATACTTTAATCTCAAGAAGCTGAAGAGCCGTTACTCTAAATAGCAAGGTCTAATTTCAGTTTCCTTAATCTTGTCCGCCTTCCCCTATTTCAACGACTACAACAACTCTTCAAAATCATCCACATCCTCTCTTCTAATTTTGAATATTCGTTTCTGACGGAAAGGTTTGGAAAGCCTGAGATTTAGATCTCTAAATTAAAGAATAAACTAATCAAGAACTATGGACAAGCTCGATTTTCAATTATAGTCTTGTTCCGTCCTTAGAGGCCAGTTTAAACCAAGTAGAAACACGTTGATTGCATCTGGTCAATAACATATGTTAACAAAAGGAATGTGTTCAGTATGGACAAAATATAATCTAGGAAGCATGCACCAGATGTTGTTAACAGAAAAATGGAAGATTGGTTCTGGTAGAAGAACAAAAACTACAGCCATTCACAATCATAATACATCCCTTGAGGCCGCTCACCCACTGGTCAAAACAAAACAACCATCTAACAAACATTTTGTTCAACGAACAAGAAAAACTGTTCGACGAAGACATTTATATTATTTTTAAATTGGAGCGTCCCCACAGACCGAAATAGTGTTTTGAAACAAGATTTTTCTCCTCGAACATCGAACAATTGTCTGACGAAGTTTGGCGATAAATGTTCGATGGAGATTTTTGAAAAACAAACCAATCTGCGAATGCGTGATATGAAATGGAGGTGTGAGAAAATCTAAAAAAAAAATGATTTGAGAAACTTAGACACCTACCAAGAGTGCAACAAAACTCGCAGGGCAAGTCCTCGCGTAAGCCAAATAATATAAAAAAGGACAGGATAAAATTCAATACAATATTTGTGGCACTTCACAAAACAGGTAAGCATTTTCTGCAGCTAAAACGATTTAGGTTGCATACAATCTCGTTTTTTTGCTGGCTTTAAAACATTTCGTGTTACGAACTAGCCAAAATTGGTATGAAGTAGCCATCTTTTAAAGGCAAAGCTTACGAATTTGTCCGGGGAACTGAAAACCTTTTAAATTATTCTCAAATATCTCTGTTCCGCAGTTTACTTTATCCATTGCAGTCCTTAAGAATGATTTTTTTTCACATTATTGCTTGTAGACTACGCATGCATAAAATGAATCCAAAGTATTAATTTTGGTAATTGGCTGAACCTACAAACTCAATTTCACCTCCATATAATACTCACAAATCCTACGGACACTCCCACCTCCAGTGACCTCGCGTCTTGGCGTGAAGTCTGCCACTCCAAGCCAAACACAACACGTCCCAACTTAAGTGCCTCCCGTTGTCACGTACGACTTTTTGACCTTTGACAAATACATATTCACTACGTTGCCCTCTTTGCACTGCGTATATAAGAACCCCGGTTATCAGAACTTCGCTTAACCGAAACCCCGGTTAACCGTATTGTCCTGAACTTACTTGTTCCTAATTGTAGGTATTTATTATCAACAGAATTTACTTTTATCACATAACAACAACTTGCATAACAAACCGTGTGTGAGCTGTGTAGTTTAACGGCGTGTCGACACCAAAAGTGCCATTTGCTTGTGTAAGGAGCTTCAAGAAATTTCAGTGAATTATATGTGATCCGTCTTCCGCCTTCTCATTTATCAATCTTGTCTTTAGGTATGTCATATGCCAAGGAGGCTGGGAAGCTTAACTTATATGAATCAAATGATTTGCAAAGCCCAGAAGCCAGATTACTAGAACCAAAATTATATGGAACAGCATCGTACCCACTCACAATTTTGACACGATACTCCACGAAAAATATTCCAGCACGATAACATCACTTACGATTTATACATAACGTTTACTACATAGCATTAAATAACCCACAAACAAAAGCCTGGAAATTGTTTTATAATACTATGCATATACACGTGAAGTCGCTCATATCTCAATTGTTAATGCAGGATGTTTAAAAGTCAAAGTTCTACTGAAACCAGAATGTATAACCATGAATGTCCTTAGTCCTTACGCCACTCTTATCATCATGGCTCAAAACACTTTAGATACTGTGTAGGGGTCAAATGAGTGTAAAGGTCAAGCAGGAACATTTCAAGTGTATTTCAAATGAAATTATGTTGGATAATAAAAAACGGTTATGCGCTGTTAACAGGCGACTAATACCACAACACTGGAAACAAACTTCTCCTTGTTAATGTTGATTCACAAACTTTGGAGTAATTTCGCGCAAATAGGATTGTCGTATTCTCACATCACTGAACATTTTCCACGGTAAAATTAAAAAATCTCCTCTTACGAGTTTATAAGTCATTTTTAGACATGTCTATACTCTATGAAAGGGTATTTCGTACTCACGTACACACCTGTCGATCATACTGTGTTCTAATTTGGTACATCGTTACACTGGCTTTGAACGACAACGTAAGAAGGTGATGCTGTGTGACTCGACACTTGTTTATTCAAACAATTACATATGATATGAACCATTATCTCGATAGTGTATTCATAGAAAGTCTGTCATCGAGTTTGGCAGGCTATGCTATTAATGTGTGCCCTTACTTCAATGGGAGTATTGGTTATCACTAATCTTTAATATAAACACAAGTCAGACTGAATAAAGCGAATATTTTCAAACAAAATTCTACAGAGTTAAGTCCAAGTTCATTCAAGGAATGGGAGAAAAAATACAGTGCAAACTAATTCACTAGTTTCAAGCTATGGCTAGAGCTTCAAAACCTCAAATGATGAAAGGAAACAAAAACAGTAGATGGGGGCAGAAGTTACATTCCAAAGAACGCCAATTTCTCTATTTATACTGTTCAGCAATGTAAAAAAATCATTTTCTCGTGGAATGAACGAATTTTGAACTCTTGAACTTTGGAAAACTGACGTCATTACTTAGGAGGATAATGTCAACAATCACTGATAACGTTATCTCTGAAAAGGTTATATTGATGTAATATACTACACAGTACACACTCTTACGTACTTTACACCTTACTGTTTAGTAGAACTTGTAGTCACATGCAGCCTATAGTCAAAGTCAGGGAAAGAAGAGTCCATACCTGAGAGTTTAGCGGTGGACCCAAACCTCGAACCCGTTACGCCTTACCGCCCACCGCAGATTAAGTGAATGATCGAATCAAAGCTCCCAAGTCCAAAATCTTCAAATTTCTGTTTTTGATCTGACGTAAATAATAGATAGCGTCACCATATTAATCCTCATACAATTTTAGTTAGGTTTTGGCGAAAGAACGACATCCCTACGTCAATTCTAACTGTACAGTACCAGCATCGATTTTGTCATATCCAAACGAAGCGTAGCGCGAAATTTCGTTTCGCTTAAAACGCAAATTTTCGTTCACTTACCAAGCTACGAAAAATTACATTCGCTACGTCTTTCAGGCGAAGCCTGAAAGACGTATTAGCGAATNTAATTTTTCGTAGCTTGGTAAGTGAACGAAAATGTGCGTTTTAAGCGAAACGAAATTTCGCGCTACGCTTCGTTTGGATATGACAAAATCGATACTGGTACTGTACAGTTAGAATTGACGTAGGGATGTCGTTCTTTCGCCAAAACCTAACTAAAATTGTATGAGGATTAATATGGTGACGCTATTGTTTACATCAGATCAAAAACAGAAATTTGGAGATTTTGGACTTGGAACTTTAATAGTTCGGTTGTTCACTTAATCCACTTATTTGCAGCTGGCAGTGGGCGGCGAGGCGTGACGAGTTCGAGGTTTGGGTCGACCGCTAAACTCTCGGGTGTGGACTCATCCTTCCCCGACTTTGACTATAGTAGGATAGCCCTTTATACTCAAGTCAAAAAAGTCTGGCATACAGTTGAAAACTAGCAAATTACACTGCGAGCCGTCGATGTTTTGGGGTAATTAAGAACGTTAATACATTTACTATCATTTTCATGGTTATGATTGATTTATATGATGCAACACTCGCACACAAAACGAACAAACACTTTGGGAATCAAATAACAACGTTCGATCAATGGTTATATTTGGTATGACACAAGAAATCGGCAGAATTGTATGTGAACTCGAACGTAAGTGTTACAGGTATAAGCGTGATCAGTAAGCGAAAGCAAGCATGGCATGCTCAAGAAAAAAATCGTGAATAAGCACGGAAACGCGTGCACACGTGAATGTTTTACATTTCATATTCTGAAAGCTAAGCTACAAAAAAGTAAAACTCCATCCAGTTTGAATTGGGAATTACATCGTCAGCGAGAAACCAATCAAAAACTGACCAAAAACAGTGGAAATCCCCAGATCACGTTGAACAACGTGCTGCCACACTGTCAGTCTGTCACTATCAAACTTAATAGGCTATTAGTAGCACCACAAAGTCTAATAATAAACTTGTTTCTTAATGGCAGTATGAAAGGCAGAATTGGACTATAAGGCAGACTTCCTAAAACCACCTCGTATGACGTCAGTATATCATTTTCGCCGTAAAATGCTATATCCATTTAATTTGTTAAAAACTGACGAAAATGCTACCAGATTTGAAACTCTTCTGGAATCTAATTGACTGCATAGCAGAAATGCAACACTCATCCACCAGAACGCCGTTTGCAGTAAGGGTCACTAACTTAACATAAACGTAACAGTAACGAAATTGCCGTAACTAACAAAACATAGTTGTATTTAGTTTGGGTAGG
>KZ868923.1:0-13377 GCA_003456935.1 Machilis hrabei | reverse complement strand
TCCTGCTACTGTATTTAAGAAAAATGTTTCCAACAAAAGTTATTACAAATTGAATATCCTATAAAAAAAGGAAAATATCCTTTCAGAGAGTAAACGAAATATACCTGTGTCTTGCGGCTAGTGCCGGAAGGTTTTTTTTTTTATGTGCATCACTCCGCTAAAAGAGTATAATTACTGGCATGTCCCAATACCAGTTTCGACCGCTTTACAGGATGCTATTGTAGTGTATGCCAAATCCGTAGTCACACTAGTGTACTAGTCAAAAAGGTTATCCCAGTAAACACAGTTTTACCTGTAGCCTTTAATTTTACGCACAGAGGTCAATTATGTCTATTCACAATTGTTTTTTTTTTTACTTTCACAAACATTGGTGCTTTGCGCTGTGTTCAAACTTGATCTGGATTCTGTGTGAAATAAAAATGACGCTGGCAGAAAGCACACAATAAACGCCAGTGTGTTATATGTTTTAAATATAAAGTAAATACAGTAGAACGTCAAAAATCCGAACGTCAAAAATCCGAAACGTCAAAAATCCGAACGCACTCCCATGAAGCTCAACTTTTACTACTAAAACGAATGAAGGACTTGACAGGTAGGAAAAGAATTTCAAAGCTCTCTCAGCCGAAAATCAGTGATTTTTTAAAATGAGTTTAAGTCAGTTTTTCCTTCAACTTTCTTTGTGTGAAGTCGGTGTATTTTTCAGAAGTTCATTCAATTTTCTTTGTTTAATTATGTTACATATTGTATAACCACTTTATTTGATTAAATGGCATAATATTTTCCTAAACGGTACTTTCTGGGTATTTTCGAAAATCCGAACAATTTGAAAATCCGAACTACCTATGGTCCCAATTAGTTCGGATTTTCTACTGTACACACTACATAAATTAAGTTGAAATAATTAATTCTGTAAAAAAAACAGGTTTCTGTTAAGACTATTCGAAATTCTCGTCCACTTCGAAACCTCACAGGATTTCGATTATAAGTCACCTAAGCTCTTTTCTTAGAGAACTGCTGAAGAACAGTTAATTTCTACTTCCGCATTATAAATGCATTAGCCTAAATAATATCCCTATTAATCTTATGTTAAAAAAATAATTACATCGACTTTTTCCATTACAATCATTAGTCGCAGAAACCACGAGCTACAGCTCAATTATTTGCAATTCGATTAAGAATGGTTTCGACGTAAGTTCAGTTCCGGCTTGGCTAAATAGTAAGTACTTTTTTTTTCTTTAAGTTTGGATAGATTTCAGCTCGACCCAGAAATTTCTACCAAACCTTGTCTGAAAAGCCAAAAATTAGACTGCATTAAAGTATCAAATTACAATTTAATTTTTCACGGTGCGTCAACACGGGCCGATTCATTTTACAATACGGGTTACGTAGCAAATTCCTGTGAAAAGACAAAGCTGACGAATGAGGTAAGCCGGCCAACGAATCAGAACCACGGAATTAAACAGACTACACTCCTCTACAATCGAGTCAGAATACTAGTTTTTATATATATCGGAGACAATTTATTGTTAAATTATTTTTTTCATAATAATAAGGTAGATTCTCCATCTTGTACGGGTGTCGAACCTGGGTTCTTGCGTTTGTACTTTAAACGAGTGGTTAGAATGACACTTTTGTGCCAGAGGATTGTCTTCAAATACTTTGCTCCGTGTTTGTTGAAGATGTCGACTGACAGTAATGAATAAAATGGATGGAGAGAGAACGGGCGACATTTTGAAGCTCAGCTCGTGGTGAGAATTAATGAACAGAAACAGGCGTTCCTCGGACTTTCTCCAAGCCTGCACCGTCCGTGCTAAGACATACATACTCTCCATGAATCCTCCTCTTTTGTTTTCGGTCACACACCCCTGGCTGACTGATTTAACTTCTCAGCTTCTCTATCACGCGACATTTCATGCCTGGACTGCCTGGCTCTCACAAAAGGTCTCGTTTGTTTAGAAAGGTGACGGTCCATCTCAATAAGTCAATACACACACACCGTGTCGTTTTATTTACTAGGGCAACTAGCTGTACACACCAACACGACAAATACAGAATATTTTAATAATAAATAAGAACGAGAGGAACGGGAACGATAATTAGTGAATAACAAAGTGGGATGTTACGATCTTTCTTTTTTTTGTGTGTGTGCACGTTTCAAACTCTGTTACTTTGTGGTTCATTTTTGTTGCAGTTTTGGTGATCTACGCAATAAGTTAAGTTGCCTGCTGTTTTATAGTGTATAAATATACAGTACAATATCGACATGTTTCCTGGCATTTCTACGTAACTGGCACTACGAAAAAGCTTGACAAGTGGGTAACCCAGCCTCCTTTCCACGAAGGTTATGGTTATTGTCTTTTGGGCTGTAACTGGCACCATCCACTATAAATTCTCAAAGGTTGGTGAAAACTTGACGGTAGAAAGGTAACGTCAATATTTGGACACTGTTCACGAACAGCTGTCCTAACAAAGGCTAGCACTGACCTTGATCAAGCGAAAAGGACCAATCTTTGTACATGACAACTCTCGTCCTCATGTTGCAAAAGTTATTCTCCAGAAGCTGAACCATTTGGGACACAACATCTCACTTACCAAACACATTTCCTTAAACCATTCTCACAAGGACTACCTTATTAAAAATCTCAAATATTTTATCATGAGACAGTTATCGTAAAAAAAAGACAAACAAATTTGATAAAAAAAACTGATTCAAGGAGCTGATAGACTCCAGACATCCCGTGGACAGAAGAAGTATGTTGAATGTAGTGAATAGTGATACTTATTTTGATATAAAGTTTATTTTAAGCAAATATACGATACCTTCAATTTTCAATTGTAAAACGGATACAAATTTTGTAACGGTCCGATACCAATCTAGCACACATCAATTGAAGTTTGCCACTCACTCGACACAACGGGTTGTGGGTTGTTCAATGTCGAACGGAAGACACATACGTGTGGTTTTAGAAGGCCTCGCGGCTGGAACCTCTTGATTGGGAGGCGAGCACTTACAATTACGCTAATCAGTCGGTCCCAAACAAATTCTTCAACAAATCATCACAAAGCTTCACCAGCTAGAGCCTTTATATTTGTGAGTGTTACACATATGTTCACCTCTATTTAATCGGCTTTAAACAAATTAAAAAGTATTGAATTTTGTTTGTATAACGTTCGGGAAAAAATTAACAACGAAGGGTTAGTTTTATTATACCTATACAGGGTGTTTAACAAATGTGTACCAAAAATTGGAGAGCGTGTTCTTTGGACCCAATAATGTTATTAAAAAATGTTTCGCAGACCTTTCAGACTATTGGTTTAGCCATAATTAAGCAATTAAACTGTCGAATCACGAGACGCGTTACAGAAACACCACGGTCACGCGTTAGAATTGGCGAATGACAAGTGCCAATTCTAGCGGTGGCCGTGGTGTTTCTGTAACGCGCTTCGTGATTGGACAATTTAATTGCTTAATTATGGTTAAACCATTAGTCTGAAATGTCTGCGAAAAAAATGTGTAATAACATTTTGGGTCCAAAGAACACACTCTCCAGTTTTTGGTACACATTTTTTAAACACCCTGTATTTTTCTCGACGAATTTACAAATTTGAGAAAATTAACACACACATCGTCTGCATGTCTGAGCAACAGTAGGAATACATTTTGAGTATAACAACGTGTATGCGTAAAACAAAGTTCAGAGTGCCCTATACGTTCTGTTGATTAGGTTTAAGTTTGAAAACTATTTACACGATACGAAGTGTGAATCCTATACCCGAGACCCTGTCACTGCATTCAGCAGCTGTATATAAAGCCTATATAAAAAAATGCACGTATACGTTCAAAAGTAACGTCACAGGACATTTTATAGTTACCAAAATATACAAAGGTGCCTTAAAATTACGTACTGACAAAAGGTTGAAGGTTACGTACTGATTTCATCCACCAAATCAGAGACCGAATATGGAAGTGATGAATGAGGATTTCGCCCTTCTATATGAAACGAAGGGTGTCGTGGTATGATAATTAACAATATGTCGACAACTATTAGGCTATTTTCTGCAACAGCCCACGAGATGTTTAGGATTGTACTGAAAATCACAAATATTAAGCTGGATTTTAACAAGCTGGTAAGCTGAGGTTAGAATTGGATAGCCACTAGATCCCCGAATTTTGCTGCAAGGTGCAAGTAATCACAAAACTTGCCAACATCAATAGAAATAACAGATAGGCTAATGTGCTACGCCATGGTTTATACATTTACATTATCGCAGCAGCAACTGCACGAGCATTACGAAACCACTTCCCACCTACAACTGCAATTGTGCGTTCAGGGTCACAGCTCACTTTCGATTTCGTTCAGGGACTAACGAATCTCTTACATCCAAAGAACTTTCGTTTCCTTTTATATATTTGTCATTCTCTCTAGCATTATGGTTCACGAAGGAAGATTTTAAAATGTTTAAATCAAGAACGAAGTATGCTAATCCTGATGCTCTAGGAACTCGTAAATTTGCCTCCTCTTGCTATTGATTCCTCTAACCTTCATTTAACCCTTTCCAGCCCATAACACTTTATATTTTTTTTTTTACATGAAAATATCCCAGTGGGTCCATATGGAACCAATTGTGTACAATTTTTAAATTGTTTGGGTTTTTTATATTGTGAATGTATTTTTTGAACATAGTAAGTGACAAACAAACCAAATTATTTTCAATTTACAAAGAAATTCATAGTCATAATTTGAGNTGGAAAGGGTTAAAAGTCAGCTGCAAAACATTCTGCAGTTGTCATTAAATCCTAGCGAAACAAAAAACACGATAATTTATTATACAGAATAAATTTAATAGCACAAAAATCTTGGTTTTCTGAGCAAACATAACATTTTCGACTGTAAATACTGTCTTCTTCAGTGTTTGATTGAAAATATTTACAGTGCTTCCTAAAAGAATATAGGACCACCGTGCTACAGAACAGATATTTTTAATTAGTAATTATGTGATTACGAGATATTGTCCCACTTTCGTTATACCAATTTATTGTGCTAAGTACGCAAGTTTTAGACACGTTTAATTTGCTGGATATGGCTCTCTGAGACATGTCAGCCTCATACATACCCACAATTTGCCATTTCGTTGCCTCATTTACAGATGATCGTCCCATTTTTGTTTTTGTTTAAAAAAAAATTGTAAAAAAACACGCACAAATGTAATGACCACGTGATCTTACTTATAACTTTCTTTTCACACCGAGCGTAAATATTCTATCCTGTTAAGCACAGTCAATGTCATCTAGAGAAAAAAAAAGATGAATCAGTTGCGATAACTGGGTCAAGAATTATATTAAAAAAAATTACAATAGATTTAGGGAGACATTTTTTTCAGGGTCAAACAGCGTTCAAATATACAAGCTACTTTTCGGATTTTGTTTATCATCTGTTCTGAATAATGCACAATTTGACACCAGAATCGTATTGATATAAATATTAATTTGTAAAATATTGGGATTTTTGTATAAAAAATGTGCTATTTCCCCCACCTTTTTGCAAATGTATATTATTTTTTTATAAACCAATACATTATTGAATTTTTTAATGTAATAACTTAAGATGCATTGTTTCCAATGAATTTAATTGTGTAAACCGTTTGGAAAAAAATCCTAAATAACAAAATTGATATCACGTTTTTTGTGTAGGCCTACATCTTTTTATTAAAAAAAACTGCACACGAATCCGTGAATATGAGAATACGAGATTGTACAGGCGTTATAAGCCTCAACAAATTCTTTATTTTACGAGCTATTTTAAAACGGTTTTCGTCAATTAATAACACAACAAGATATTTTTGTTTAATAAATTATACTTTCTGATCCACATAAACGGTAATTGTGTTCGTTGACTTTACCAAACAGATGGAATGTCACCTCATCACTGAAAATGAAAGTGTTTAAAAAAATGCTCATCATCATTAATACAGTAAAGAATATCAACAGCAAACTGTACTCTTTGGGGTTTGTCCCTTGGTAGAAGTTCCTGCTAGGTTAGCAATCTACAGGCGTTATGCACAGTTTAATCTGCTTGATTGGCGGCGGATGGATTTTTTTTAGGACTTCACCTAAACGCATCTTGAGTTTCTGCTATCCTATCTTCAGACACAATAGGCCTACCAGCTCCTTTACGATTCAGCACGTTATCAGTTTGTGAAACTATTTCAGCAATCGCTTGACTGATTGCTTAAATTCATCCTCCGAGGAAGTCGACAACTGCAAATGATGCTAAACCCGATACCAGATCTAACTTCAAAATGAACGGTCTATTACTGAGGTCGACAACCCGTCGATAACGGTTCCATTTTCGGTCACTCGCAGAGAAATTTGAGTCACAAGATTTTGTGCACCCCCATCAATAACCGTTGCATATCCACAATTCATAATATTTGCAGTGATGGATGAATCCGATTTTTACTACTTCATACACTACAGTAGATCTTCTGCAGTTCGTATTATTTTTTTTTGTAATAGCTCACACATATCAGTTGGTTGCTGACCCCTGGTCTATTACATATTTTATCTGGATCAGTTTATACGTAGTCGAATTGTCATACAGAACTTAAGGAAAACTGTCATTTTCACTTACCAATTGTAAGTGAAAATCCCGTTTCCCACACTCACATTAATGACGGTAGCGTGTGTAGGCTACGCGTTAAGTTAAAGGTCTCCCGGTCATCACTGGTGGTTATCACTAAGTATTACAAAAAATATCCAGAACACTTCAACAGTATCTATCCATTGTTCTCAACAGCCTTTGGAAGGCATTATAGTACAAACCAGCCTTGTTGTGTGTTGCTCTTCCCAAAATTTGAAATAATACATCCACTTTATTTCTCAAACCATGATGGTCCAGTAAATACAGTATGTTAATCCATTTTAGACTCATTAAACCGCTGATACCATGGTTTCAAATCCTGAATGAATATGAGCAGTGGCGGAATGAAACTAAAAAAAAATGCTAATTGGAAAACAAAAATGATTAGAAAATGTTGAAACATCATCCCGCCAGTTTCTTGGTGCATGCTGTACTTGTCCTCTCTCATCACCAACAGATGACCTCTGGGAGTGGAACGGCTATATACACTCTGCGCGATCAATCTCCACTGACTGTTAAAAACACCGGCTTTATAGTCATAAGGTCCGGGATTGATTCCCGTGTGGATTAACTCGGAATTAAAAGACCTTAGACAATATAGAAAAAAATAAGTTGATGCTGGACAGTATTACTGGATCCCATCCATGAATTTAATGATGCACCTGGATAACAGAAAATCTGCTTCAGATGCACACAAACTCACCTTCAATGTATTTATTCAGCTTTTAAGCTTAGATTACAGGTTATGTAAAAGGCAGATACTAAATTCTGATATGGGTATTAAACCAAACACGATTGTCATAGAGCGGTTCTTATATATAAAAAGTCACAAACTGTAAAAGTAATACCAGAGACGCGTTCAACGTTCACTTATATAAAGGTACGGATTTACTGTATAAATAGCCCATTGATAGTAAAAATAGCAAGAAACATGAATTTTAGCCAACACGGTATCTATGCAAGATATGATGTCAAANAAATCCATTTAAAACGTCAGTGATAATACCCGTGTGAAAAACTAAATGTGCCATGCTGAAATATTGAAAATAATACTTCTGTCAGCATTGTGAACTTTATTTTCAGCCAAAGATTTCATTCTTTAGTGAATAAGTCTATCAGGAGGTGGTGTACTTTAAATACTGTAATACCATAATTTCCCTATTACTTACAACACCAATTTTTATTAAAAATCTACAAGTGGATTTGTAACCCAAAATTACGAAAAAACCGCGTACAAGAGTTTTACCAAAGTTTGAACACGCCAAAGCACGAAAAAGCACATAATTACGCCACTACTGGCGATCCAAGTGGTATTGCGAGGGTTGTTGTTACGTCGTACGACACCCTCATGTTAGTACTATAAAAATGCGCAAGCAGCATAAAGGATGCTGCTGACTTCGCAGCGTCGGTAGATGTACTTTATATTCATGGACAAAATATTTATTACAACCTTTTCAGTTATGTATACAAAAAAAAAAGTATGTTTCTTGGCCGGGTCAGATCGGAGAAAAAAAACTTTTGGCCAGGGATCGACACGGCCAGACTGGAAAGGAAAAGCAAAGACGGCTAAAGAAGAAGAATTACAAAAAAAATACGAACGCATTCACGCATCGATGTGACAGAAGAACTAACAGCTCCCTATACGGGGTGGCCTACATAACTCTTAACAAGCATATATCTCAAGAGCTACTGAACCGAATTTGATGAACTGTATACAGTGTTAATATCACTTGGTGGTAACCAAATTAAAAGTGTAATGAACTTTCCCTCTCCCCCCCTCCCATTAAGCAGGGTGGGGGTAAACTTTGAGTTGTAAAATCGTATTTTACAAGGTTACATTTTGTCTGAAAAAAAATTCCTAAAATGCTTCTGTCGACAGATATGAGCTGTCACGTGTTTCATTGGCCTGATATTTTGTTTCAATAATAAAGCTTAATCTTAACGCTAGATAATCATTTGCAGAGCTAGAATAGAGATTTGGACAACATGAACACAAACAGGGGCTCAGCAACAGTGGCCATCAATCAGCCCATGATCATTGGAAATAAAAATACAGTGGTTGCGTACGTATTTTGGCCACTGTTGCTGAGCCCCTGTTTGTGTTCGTGTTGTCCAAATGTGTTTTCTATCTCTCCAAATGATTATGTAGCGTTAAGATTAAGCTTTATTATTGACAACAAATATCTATCAAATGAAACATGTAACAGCTCATATCTGTCGACAGAAGTAAATTACTTTGAGCCTTAGTGTATCTATCTCTCGGTTTCATCCTGTAACGCTTGAATTTTACCGACTGGATGGACCTGAGTAGCAACTAAATTGACATAAAGATGCACCCAAAGAAGGAAACTACGCAATTACTCACGTAATGTCACAGACCATTGTTTTTAATTCCTAAACGTGAATATTTAGTCAGCTTTCAGCTACAACAACCATGATACCGGGTGTGAATACTGTCTATTTGATTGTACAATTTAGTTCTTGTGCTGGGACCAGCCAATTACAAACGTACTGGCGTGACAAATAAGGCGTGAACAAGTGGTTCTTCTTGCCTTCTCATTCTTCTAATTGTTTGTTACACACCATCCACGTTGTTTATCACTCAACCGTGAGAAACAAACAGGAGACGATGTCGTCTAGGTACATATTTTTCTGATAGCCGTTTTTATGTGTAGCTCATGTAATTATTGTTCAGGTAGGCTACAGCAATAACATATCACAGTCTGCAGCTGCAAAAGGTTGAGAGCACATATCGAATACGTAAGCCAGACGGCGTTCTACCGAAATGGGTTAAACAGTCTGCCCAACGTATCGATTATGGTTCAAGCTCGTTGTTTACATCAACAATGGTTGTTTTCGAAAATTTAAAACACGTGTTTCTGAAGAGAGGCTGTACTAAATTTGTGTAGCTCAATATATTCCGAAAGTGCCTGGTATTAAGTACGGCTTCGCACCTGTACTGTTTAAAGCTAATGCATGTTTTCAGTCCTTTTCGGATATTGTAAGTCCCGATATATATCTGATCTGGAATCGCATTTTGAAGTAAAATAACAGACCATCTAAAATGGTTTGAGCGACCACATTGTTTGAATATAAATATTGGTAGTTTCACAATTGAGGAACACAATGCGCTTATAAAAAATAGCACTGTGCCTTTAAATTTAAATTTGCGGAGTATCAGGGCTAGCATCTGGCCTCTAAAAACATTTTCTGATTCACTAAAGCCTCTAATTCAAATTTCTACAAAGAGAAGTAGAGGGTACCGGACAGTTAAGAGAGAAATTCGTAGATAATGCTGACTTCTGTTGGTCTTCGGACGTTTTCATTCCCAGTCAACAGATGGCACTGCTGTGGCAATGCTAAATCGTAAATGCGCTACTCTGCCTATCTCATGAATTATGCAGTTTTGACGTTAGCCGTGTTTTCTTATGCAGTTTTGACGTTAGCTGCGTCCACCCGAGTTATTAATACTTTGGAAACTTTACCAGTCGTGCCAACCTAAACGTTTTACGACGCTGCCACATTTCCGCGGAAGATATGGGCATATTTCAGTATGTATATATGACCCTGAAATAAACCTTCAGACTGGTACCCTGAATTAAATTTGGGGGCCTACGTTGTAATAATTTATTTTCTACCAACAAGATGAGACATAATGCGAATTTTCACCACATTCGATCTTTCACAACATCCATGTTGCCTGTCAAAAATAGCTGGTGTAACACTTAAAACTAGTCAGGCCAGGGTCTTATTATATCACGTTATTTATTATACTGCTAATTTGGAAACTTTTTTTTTATTTTAAAAATAATTAGAAACTAAAATAAATAGTTTGCGAACCCGATTTTAATTTTCTAACCAATACTGACGTATAAAACCAGCGAAAGGAAAATCACACGGTCGTTCTTCTGACTCAGTCAGAAATCGCTTACACTACTGTAAGCACAAACTTTTATTTTTTTTTATGTGACGGTGTGGGTATCTCTCGACAGTGATTTGCTTATTTGAAAGAATCTAACTGACGCAATATTACTAGAAATACCAGCTGCCGAATGTTCCGAAAATAAAATTTTTCAGGCAAATAGTCCGTTGCGTTCTCTTTAGACACAATGCAAAGCCAGAGGTCTCTGCAAACACAACCAAACGTAAAATGATTAGAATTACGAGCAAACTGTGTTATTCAGTGATATCACTTATATCTCCTCTAATTTATCTGATTCTGACTTTTTCTTGGCATCCGCTATCTCAGTGACATAAACTAATTGTAAATATCAACTGACATCACTAAACTTCAGTCTTTTATTTTAATTGTGATGTTTTGGTTTTGATTAGTCTACAACAAGGGTATTAACACATTTACTGTCATCAAGAAATATGTCACTAGTATACGAATATGAATAGTCTGCGGGAACAGCTTGTATATTAGCAAGTCAATTTGAGTAGTCTTTGATAAAAAGCTTCAATGAGAACATATCCATACACAAAACAGTTGTCAATCTTCAATAAATATTATAAATCACAAGTCGTTAATTATATTTGAGATGATGGCAATAAATTCTCTGCTGCAAGAGGCTCGTGTAATATTGAAAGAATAATCTATACCTTTCAAGGAAGCTCGAAATACCCTCCCCCCCAAAAACACAAACAATATTTTATAGTATTTCTAAACCAAAACATGAAATAGAACAGTGAATCAAATTAGCTGCTTTTAGAAATACGAAGCGACCGGCCTCATTATCACTTTAGTTTTCTATTTTCAGTCACTGTACTTCCTATTTGCAACCACGTTCACTTGACAAATGCCTTCCCTCTTCTTTTTTTTATTAATAGAAATCACTTTAGAATAATTACTAAACCAACAATGTTAGAGAATTTTTTTTTCCTTTTAGGGAGTCTCAGCACGTCGGATTCCCATTAGATACGTATCTGATGAAAACAACAACGAGTAGTAGCCCCTAGTACAAAGTTTGTGATTTATGAACAAGGTAATACAATATTTAACACCAGCTACATTGACAATACTGACTTGTATAAACTGTTTTTCACGTACTTGTCTATGTTTGGTTAATCAGAAGCGCAAATAACCGCCAGAGTAAGAAAGAACTGCAGTACACGCCTAAAAATATGTCTGATTCGTAAGTCTATAATAATATAAGGTGTCTAATAAAAAAAAGTGACCAAACAAACAACTCCAACGACATTTTTTCAAGTTGCCTAGATTTTGAAGTCTATACATATTATCTCCTTCCTCTGTAGACTCCATGCAGCTGTGGTTTCACGAACCCATTCTTTCTTGCTCCTTGACCACATATTTCAGTGGCCGAACTGGTCCGGCGAGGTCGAGTCAAGAGATGTATGCTTTTACCTTCGATAAGGGCGTCACAGCAACTACTACTTCCACTTGATTCGATTGGTCTCCGAAGCCCATCACCACCTCTCTCGTAGTGTCCTTGGTTGACATATGCAGGGCCAGGTATTCCGTTTGTTCTTACTTTTTTTTCCTCTCGGCTACCTGGGTGCGGGCCAAAACCACTTGACTGACAATTCACTGTCTTCTCATCACCAAATTAACAATGTAATAGTCGGCGGGCGGCTTTCAGTAATCCATTCAGTACATGGGCGGCTGGTAAAGTCAAAATGTTGCACAATCCGGTGATGATGTCACTGACATGAACGTGATAAGATACGCATGGGCGGGCAGGTGCACGAACATGGCAAATAAGCCGCGAGGTGATACCGAGGCCTTTCCACCCGCAGCAAACAAATGGAGCGGGTTATTTCCCAGATCACGGAACTCGCTGTCCGAAAGCTATGGATGACCTTCAATGACATAGCCGGATTCACGAAGGTTCTGACTGGTGAGAACATTAATCTTAATATATTCTGTAACACTCAATGACTCAAAAGCATTCAACAATTGCTTTGCCTACTGTATACGAAGTTGAAACACAAATGTGCCTGATAATATATTACGTAACCACTGTCTAACGTCATCTTCTGAATACCTCCGGTCTTTTACTTTTTTGCTCTTACCACCTCTAGCGGTGAACATTTAAAATGCCATCGCATAACATCTATAATACCAGTGCCATAATTCTGTGTACAGTGTTCTACAGTGTTTGATATCATAACATGTTAATTAATGTCCTGGTAGTACCCACTTCTTACATTGAACGGACAACACATCATAACCAGTGTTTCAGTGGCATCTTTAAAGGACCTGTTTACGTTCAAAGATGTTTTTTCCAGTGACACTTTTTACTTGGTAATTGAATACATTAGGCTGCTCTAACGACTCGCATGTAATAGACTAATATTAATCTTACCCTCATGTGACAAAGTCAGTTTGCGCAATTGATTTATATGCCTATGTAGTAGATGACGTGAAATAAACTAAAAAAAACAACAACTAACAAAGTGTACTTTTTGGGTTTTATGTTTTGTTCACTGGGAATTGGAAAGTATAAAATTCAGCTAGTGTTTCAACCAGTATAAAAGCATATTTCATATCAATCAAGACCTTTGAATTTATTACCCCATACTTTAAAGCTTATTAATCTGTCTGATGATTGCGTACTGCTGTGCGTCTCATCAACACCTTTTGGGTGATAATGTTAAATGACAGCGTTCACGTATTAAACACCCACCCGTAGGTAGAATTGCTATTGTTATTGCTATTGGATTATGGTCCCACTGTTATGACATCTCAGGTCTAATGGAGACCCCATCCGCGTCG
>KZ868922.1:76468-88827 GCA_003456935.1 Machilis hrabei | reverse complement strand
TGTGAAAACAGTAGGCCTAATGCTGGAAACTAATAAGCGTCTAGGGTAAATCTGATTTGTAATTGTTTACATGGGGGTAAAATCTTTGCCCACACGGACGTCTGGAATCGGTTTTATGACGACTTCTGGGTCTAAATTGTGTAGTGACATTTTTTCCGTTTAAAATAATAATAAAATTAAGTACATTCGTGATTCGAGCTTCGTAAAATTAAAGCTCGTTAAAGGCAAAAAGGTCACTCACTACATGTTTTAGAAAAACGAACAAGGCTTATCAGTAAATGTATTTTTGTGTTGAGCAATTTTGTTTTTTCTTGATATTAACTTCTGATTAAGTTCCGTACTGGTACGACGTTTTGTCGCGTGGTCAGAAAAGAAACTATTTACGTACAGTTTTGATGTTTGGTTCCTGGCGAAATATCTTTGTATTTAGCTGTACACTTGGTAGAAGTATTCGACAAGTTTCTGTAATTGCACGCTATTGTGTAAGGTGTTCAGTTTGACGCAGCAAGGCGTAAACACAGTTTTATTTATTTATTTACAGGAATTGCCAGTTTCTGAAGGAACAAAAACAGGTAAGCATTCATTAGTTTCAGTTATGGACCTTTGTAAATAAGAGGCGACTTCTGGTTGCGTGTTTGTTCTAGGTGTACGAAGAGTTGTTGTATCACACGTGGCCCTTTATCGTGTTATTAATTAGTGGATGGACAGTCTGATCAGCGTTAGAACAGTTTTTTTGTATTATTATTTATTTATTATCGCACGTTGNGTAACTGTGTAGTCACGTTATAAAAGCAGACTTTTTAAGTCGCACCACCCTTTTACGTTTCCTTACACGTGCCAAATTTCAGTACAAGGTTAACATAAAACACACATTCCAACATGTAATGTAGTTGAAATAAGACGTAGTGGTATTTTGTACTAAATGGCTAGCTGTGTGTTAAGCCATACTGTTGCAATATTACAATAGAAATGACTATGTTAAGTGTTCGTGCCGTTTTGACGTCAGCTCACCGTGACGTCACAAATGTGACGTATGGAGGTTAAACTCGTGCTCTAGTCTAGACCATTTTGACTGTTAATAGTTATAGAATTTGCTAATACAGGACGTCATAAGTTTGTGATGTAACAAAAAATTCGTTTTAAACGAAAAATGTAGTGTCGTGAGGCCATCGTATATTATGTACCTAATATTCGTTTCTCATATTAGGTAGTAGTTAGTGAAAAAAAAACTGAAATACAGGAATTTGTGTGTAGAATTTACGAGTAAGTTCTTTAAATTGTTAATAAAAGGCTATTGGCGGCTTTTTAACGTTCTCGTATTTGTTTCCCGTTAACCGCGCGTGTTAAATTATTTGGGTGTTAAAAATCCCATCAGTATTGACTATTTAATAGTCGTCGTTGGTGAATTCATTAATCCTAGTTAAAGTAATTAGTTATCTTTTGTTTCCATGAACACTTGTTTTGCAAGAAAGAAGGAATTCGCGAATGATTAGGATTTAGAGGAAGATAAGAGTCTTTTCCTCTCATTCTGTAAGGTCATTCTTCCTTTCTCCCTGTGGCGTTCCCATGACAACCAGGCATCTGGTGTTACCGTGGCAACATCGGGGATCGACCCAGAAAAGGCGCGAGGAAGGCAAAGGGGGTGATAACGAGGTTGGAAGGGAAACATGTGACCGGATTATCAAATATTGAAACGCAACAGCTCCTGATTGATGGATGAGAAGAAGAGGAATCTTGGCCTTTTACAGTAACCACATATTTCTGTCTTTCCGTTTGAGGTTCCTCATTTCATTTCCGCTTGAGCCCTTGAAAAGAGTGTATTAACCTTGTATGGAGATAGATAGGTCATTATCTCGTAGTCTCCCCGCCAGACCTCAAATAGCCATGGCAGGTAGTCAGCGTAGTCGTTTTAGTTGCACAGCGTCCTTTATTACTTAACGGCAATTGCGTCTTATATGGAACTTATATGTTAAGAACGTACTTAAAACTAACTTGATACTGTACAAGAAGAAGTTGTGCACTGCTGAAGGTTATACAGATTAAATATATATATATATATATATAATATCTGTACCTGGTTTTAAGGCTTTACCTAAGAAAACTAATTATTTGAACCGACAATAGTTTTGTTTGTTGCAGCTTTAGTGGTTGGTCAGTTTGTCATAGGCAGTTGGTAATGTAAAGTGATGGTAGAACAAGTTATTTCCATAATTTGTAAGCACGTTAACAGCCCTCTTATAAATTTGATGGGTTGTGTTAGTGAGCTTTAGGTTAAACATACAAGGTAACCAGACTGCCCAAATTCAAAATGTAAACGGTTAGTATTTTATATTTATGCATTTCACGTGATTTAGCCAATTTTTCAAAAAAGCATTATTCCATAGAATTTACTAAAAAAAAATATTTTGAAACTAGATGTAAATTAAGCCTACTAAATAGAGTTCAATCTTCCAGTTTGACGCTGTCATCACCAGCTAAGATGACCAAATTTATATGGTGGTAGCAGTGGTTGCTCTGGCTTTTCCTTTTCTATCGCCACTCCATTCGCCAAATACAAATTTGTTTTGCCAAAATATGTTTAGTGTCGCCATGTATATAAAATAACACTATTGGTATTGAACAAGACACGGTAGATATTTCATAAACTTAAAGAAAAGGGATGATTGGACGCAATACAAGTAACAGTTTAAGTTTGTGAGAGTTACAGTACCAGCATCGCCTGAAAGACGTAGCGAATTTAATTTTTCGTAGCTTGGTAAGTGAACGAAAAAAAATTTGCGTTTTAAGCGAAACGAAATTTCGCGCTACGCTTTGTTTGGATACGACATAATCGATGCTGGTACTGTAGGAGAAAGAAAACAGGCTAAATTTTGTTAAAAGAAATAAATTTCAGAATCTTATAGCATTGCCAAGCAAATAAAAAAACTGCCATACGAATAAAAGATTCGCCACATATATAAAAAAATCGCATTTGTCGAAAAATGCGATCGGCAGCGCGACCCCTGGTGGTAGTGATCGAGAAATTGCACCCCTTTCACAGTGAATCATAGGATTGTGTGTTTAAACATATGCTTACTTTGTAAAATATGTAAAGCACATTGAATTGCTGCACTTCCATCTGAAGTTTTCCTGTTTAGGGGTCTCCTTTAGATCATCGTAGTCACAACCATTGGACCATAAACTCAAATAATCAGTTACTTGGTCTGCAAAGGTCATATTTTTTCCAGTCAGATGTGAAGCATCTGTAGCTCTTTGTTTGGGAACATAATTATGTTTGTTAGTTAGTGAAATGTTTTAAGGATATGCTAAAANTAATATTTTTAATTCTTCTATTTCAGTAAACACAACAGAGAAGGTTCTTCGTGACTCGTAAGTTAAAGAATTCAAGATTTTAGTGTAAAATTCAATAATGTATTTTAAAAATTAAATTTGTATTTATTATTATTATTAATTCAACTTTAGCAGTCAGCTTATGGTGCTAACAAATTTTGAGCGGGTTTAGTTTAACTTTGGGTGTACTGGTTTGAAAGTAGAAATTAAGGATTGCACCAGCATTTTTAAATGTCAGCCAATCACCAACAGTCATTCTAGTAAATGGGTAAAGTTTGATAGATAGGCACAAAAATGTGGTTCCTGTAAATTAACCATCCATCATAAAGAGGTGACAGTTATTGTTTTGGATTTCTGTGAGGGGAAAGAATGTCACTGCAGTTACATATGTAGAGTACTTACCATTTGATCCCATGTATTTTTGTTGGGAAATTTCAACTAAGTCCAAAATGTAAACACATGACGTGAAGATGGTGAAAGGATGCTAAGCAGTGTCAATACATATTAGGTTAAGTCAGCTTGATCAACTTAGATAAATTGATACAGTACAGCACCGTATGGAGTGCTGTACTGCATAATTTATTTTTGTTTTATTTTTAAGGGAAAGTTTCATTTAGAATGTGGTATTTAATAATAGCTTGGTAAATTTAACACTTTTAATACTTCAATGTTCAGTATTGAATATTATGTTCAAATTGTGACTATTCATATTTAGCTACTTTGTGCTCATTTAATAGTTATTTTAGTTATATATAACCCTATAATGCCTATTCAATCCAGGATTAAATTTAATTATCAAGTACAGCACTCAATACAGTGCTGTACTGTATCAGTTTATCTAAGCTGATCAAACTGACTTAGCCTAATATGTATTGATACTGCTTAGCGCCCTTTCACCATCTTCACGTCATGTGTTTACATTTTGGACTCTGCTGAAATTTCACAACAAAGAATACATTGGTTCAAATGGTAAGTACTCTAAATATGCGACTTTTTAAAGAATAAAAACTGCAGTGACATTCTTCCCCCTCAGATAAATCCAAAACAGTAACTGTCACCTCTCTATGATGGATAGTTAATTTACAGGAACCACATTTGTGTGTCCATATATCAAATTTTAGCTTTAGACGGATACATAAGACTGAACTTTATTACTGTTTACCACCTTTTAACTAGAAGTGTTTAAATTCTAAACATTGGCTATAAGCAGACATAAGAAAGCCAAAAGTAAAGAAAGAATTGTAAAGAAAATAGGTGATCAAAACCTCAAGTTTTCATCCTTGAAAAACTTGTAAATGGTAAACTAGTAAATGTACTTTTATAAATATTGTTCATATGATAAGGTACAGAGTTGTGTTAATCCTCTCTCATAAATTTATATAATTATTAATACTGTAAAAAAAAAGAATTGAGGATTTTCGCATCTTTGTAACAAAAATACCAAATTCTACCTTCCTGTGTAAGAGGTCATATCTGGCGGGCCAGTAGCAATAAGACCAATGTGTAATATCTCTAGGTTTGGGTATTGCAACTGGTATGCAGTTTTCTAATAAAAATAAAGACTTGGTTCCAAAATTGTTCCATCATTAAAAGTCATGATATATTTGACGGTTTGTATCAGGATGATAAAATACTTAGACTCGAGGAAAAACTAAGAAAACATTTTTATTGATCTCCCAAAAACCTACGTACTTTTGACTTAGGGTGTATTCTGTTGTTCAGTAGACACTGCATTGAGATCAGACACTGAATGTCATCTCTGAGTAACTCCTGAGAATATAATCATTCTGTTAAAAACTGTATTCTCATCATTGTTTGGAGCTATCTTAAGTGGACCAAAAACATGAATAGATCAGGATTATGTGGAGGATGCTTCAGCATTTTCCAGTGAGATTGCTATGGTAGATTAGTTTGCGGTGTAAGAATGGGTAAGAGCATGCCTTATGTCAGTACTTTATCAGATCTTTCACTGTGTTCCATAGTTTGGAAACTCGAAGAATGTGGACTTGAATCCTGTTGTTTTGAGCATGCAAAATCGGAAGAAAATACATTGCGTCATAGTACTAACGTGATTAATGGCAGTAGTAATCGTAAACACAAGTTAGATTCTGGACTGCAGTGTCAGTTTTTGACGAGTTTTAAAAAACCTAATTCATTGAAGAGAGGTGACAGCTGCACTTAGGCTCTGTACAGTGAAAAGTATCACTTGAAGCTCAAATTTTTTAAATGTTTAATTAGAAAGTTGTGTGCATAATGTGACGAGTGGATGCTTGTAATTGTTATGTATGAAAAAATTGTATACAGCCTTGTGTGTCAAAGAATATGTGTGGGTGTTTCAGTTATATGTACTACACCTTCGACATAAGTCCTCTTTTATTAAGTATATAGTTTTACACTTTCTATTCTCATGTGATATGTAATTTGGAAAGCAGGTTGACAGTAATCAGCATTTATCTTCAGTTTTTTACCCACTGGCCAGTAAGAGTAGCCTATCTGAAAAGTTAATATTTTATCAAAAGGCAGAGTAGGGATCTGTTATAATAAAATATAAAAAAGCGTTTATCTCTAGCGCATATTCAAGATTTGGCGTCGTGAATACTCTATTTG
The DNA here is from genome assembly GCA_003456935.1 of Machilis hrabei. Taxonomy (NCBI): domain Eukaryota; kingdom Metazoa; phylum Arthropoda; class Insecta; order Archaeognatha; family Machilidae; genus Machilis; species Machilis hrabei. The sequence continues at coordinate 82,890 of KZ868922.1, read as the reverse complement.
ATCTGTGAACAGTAGCCTTCATCAGTCATTGGTTGGAAAAATAATTTGTTTTATCAGGAAATAGTCTTCAGTGTTTTAAAAACTTAATAAGATTGCAAATTTGGGGCTCCATTTGATAAGAAGCAAGTTGACTGTCTTAAGTTCAGAGTTAAAAATCCTTGGGAGATCATTATATTGGTCTGTTCATTACAGATTAAATATTGGATTTGAGCCTTATGTTTTTGTAATGGATGCCTTTGCAATTCTGAAAACCATGTTGGTGAAATGTGGCAAGTCTTCAATCATCCATTGTGTAGTTACAAAAGTCAAACGTCCAGCATTTTTAAACATGTACTCTGGAGCTGTAACAGAGTTGTGCATGTTTTAGTGAGGTTAATACAAAATATTCCTTCGTCTTTATAATCATGTGCATCTAATTAATAGGTTTTCTTTATATCTTGCAGCAGTTTGGCAAATGATCTTAGTTTATCTGAAGACAGCGACGATGAAACAAATGTGGTAAGTTAAAAACCTGTTTAAGTGGACATAAACATTTGTGTGTGTGTATATGTAGAGTTCATTTTCTCATCTGTGACTGTTATGTCTTTGTCTTTGCTTATTAACTGGCAACCAGTTTGTTGAAAACTAATTTGAAACACTGTAAGTGTAGTAAATTAAGAAGAAGAAGAATGTGATTAGGAGGATCAGGAGGAGAGTGGTTTATTCTAAGAATGCAGCAAAACTTTTAAATAAGTCTTAGAAGAAAAGATTTGGAAGTAGTGTTGTGTAAAGTTATACTTACAAGGGAAGCACTCTGATTTCAGTGAGCCTCATATGGTGTAGAGGCGCCAGTTACAGTTTTCTAAGCCTAAAAGGCTAGAAGAAGGTGGAGTTACAGCAAGGACAGAGGGTGTAAGAATGATTATGAAATTATTTGAACTGAATAAAAATGTCCCTTTTGGATGTTCACTGTATTTTGTAGGGTGAAACTGTGCTAAGAAAAGATTGTCTACAGTATACACGAAGCTCATTGAAATCCCTTGTCGGAGGAAAGAAGGATAATGGTTTGGATTAATGGTAATGGCTGTTTAAACGAATACTTTGGATATATAAATGAAAAGTTGTAGAGATGTTGGCAGAATAGTTTGGGGGTGGGGTTATTAGAAAATGTATTTAGTGTTTCATGCTATAGAATAAAGAGCCGGCCACGGCAGCCTAGTGGCTAAGTCACTAGCATAGCACGCTCGTGGTCCCGGGTTCGAATCCTGGTCAAGGCATGGATGTTTCACTGTCTCAATAAAAAAGTGTACATCATCATTTCATAATCGTGCCATTGAGCAGGAGTGAGTGGTTGACCGTCCCGATATAACCTTAATGCGTTGAGTGGACGTTAAACAGCACATCATCATCATCATCATATAGAATAAAGTCTGTGAAATAGCAACATTTTACTGTTTGCAAGGAGCCATAGAGTAAAACATTAGTGAAGTACATCGGGTATTTAGACGATTTTAAACGTTGTGAACTTCCAACTTTTGAAGGTTTCTCTGTGGAGATGAATGTTGATGCTCACTTTGTCTTCTCAGAGACCCTATGAGCATTTAAGTCAAGGACGAGAAACATGAATGTGATGGAGAATGAAGATTCATTTCACAAGCAGTTGGTAACAATTGTATTAACGTGTGTGATAAAAGCTATATGAATCATAAAAACGTTGCCATCAGCAAGCAGTTTGCAGACCATTGTTGAGAATCACAGTATATGGTATGATAACTAGGATATAGCACAGCATACTAAGTTTTGACAATTTTAATAATTATAAATCTAAACTAAAGTGCAATGAAAGACAAAAATAATATGATGATCATGAAATGTGGTGTTCAACCTCCTATGAAAACTAGATAATACACAATGTTGATCTTGATCAGTGGAGATTAATGAAAATCACAAACCCTGATCTACAGCTTGGCATGCTAACCACTAGACGAGACAGGTTGGCTCAGTGAAGAATAAGCTACTAATATTAATAATATAAAGAAATTTATAGGTATTTGAGTGTTCAGGTGAGCAGGGTTGAAAAAAAGCCAGCAAATTTTGGACCACAGGTAAAAATAAACAGCCAACCGTAACGAAAGGAAGAGAGTATTTACTTACTGTTCTGTCGACTACAGAAATCGGACAAAGCTTGGTAAACTTGACCAGAGGATAAACTTAGAAGTCTATCCCATCTTAACAGCATGTGCATACCTGCCACCTATTACGGATTGTCCGTGATTAGTACAATTTTTTTTAACATTATTACGGAATTATGGTTACGTACGTAAAATTACGATTTTTCACTTCAACAATTTTTTTTAGTAACAATATATTCTAATAAATATTTTACTTAATGTTTTTCGGTTATATAAAAATTCAATTACTGTCCCTTGATCTCTGATCTTGTACCGTACTTGTTTCATAAATCATTTTATCTATTTTTTTTTTTTTCTTTACTCCTTCCAAACTCAGTTAACCGTAACAGGCTCGTGAGGATGACNGTGACTGGCCGCTCATTTCCCGTATAACTGTGCTTGCCGGGGGCGCACATGAAGTTTTTAGGCCCGGGCAAAGATATTTATCTTTTCAAATTCATATGAAAATAGTTTACAAAATTAGAAGAATTTAGTGAATTTCGAAAATACTAAAATCAGAAAAATGTAAGAAAGAAAAATGATATACAATGAATAATATTAATTTTACCTATTTCCATTTTCGTCATTCTGGTAATAAGATGGCTGTTGCAGGCTGTTCTTTAAGGGACCTTTCCTCTCTGAAAAAATCAAACTCTTTTAAAGTCTCGCGAAAAAGCTGCCTGCCTATGTTTTAATGAACGACTATACTGTTTTTGGTAGTTTTATTATACAAATTACAGTAGGCTAGTCTGTAGTATAGCCTACAGTATATTTTTATAATAAAACTACAAAAAACATCATCAAAATTGGACTAAAGTCCAAAAAAATGTCTAGTCTGGTGGCCCCAGACCCCAGGCACCTTAATTTTGGATTTCATATATCATTACTGATACCCACTTTCAAATGTTGGCAGGTATGCATGTGATGCCTGTGCTATTTCAAACTATTTGTTTTATTCATTTTCATTCATTCATTTTTTTTTCAGTTACCACCTGATCCCAAACCAGGGGGGAGTGGGAAAGCCTTCATACCGTAAGTATTGTGAAAATGTGATTTGTCAACTTTTCTTTGATATAAACAAGTTTTTGAGTCGCTAGTCCCATTTGTATTTGCAGGGGAGACCCAAATATACCGATGGAATCTGTAAGCGCCCTCATACGTCCTCCTTCGCCACTCGAAAAGCTGACGTCTACGGAAAGCAGTGGGACCTCGACTGAATCAGAGTCTGAATCCAGCAGTGAGGAAAAGTCTGTACAGTCACCACATTCGCAAAAGGTGAACAAAACATTTTATTTTTACTGAAAAAAAAAACTAGTAATGTGTGTAATAACAAAGTTGAATGGGCCATAATTAAATAATAATATCAAACCTTAAAAGACTTATGTATTGTTAATGTTTGTAGTTAACCTTTTGTTATCTTTGCCTTTGTGGCTGTCTTCTTGTCTTTTTTTTATTAAAGAATTGTGGAATGTTATCTTTCTTGAATGTGACTCAAGAAGTCATTTTTTGTGTCTACCATATCTGAAGAGTAGATACGATATATTATCATTGTGACACCTTAGTAGTTCAGTAATGGGTAGAGGTGCAACAGATAAGTAAGCTGATTTCAATAGGTCATTGCAAGAATTGCCCCCAAGTATTTGATATAGGAACCAAAATATGCCTCCTTTTTATTGGATTAAAGATTAAATTTTGCACATCATTGAAAAGTATGGTGCTTGTTTCCCAACTCACTGTTTTATATATCCCCTACCCATACACACCCAAAATATTATGGAATTTACTTTATTGCTGTTGAGTTCAGTCTGCCGAAATGTTAAAATATTTGGAGTCCTAGACAAGGTGTTTGTTTAATTAAGGATCTCCCATGTGACACCATTCTTTTCATGTAGTTGTTTCCTTGTCTTTGCCATTCTTTTCATTATTTTGTGTGTCAAAGTGATGTAGTACATTATTTTGGCTTTTGAAAGTGATCTCTACATTTGTTTTTTAGGGCTCTGAAAGGTCGTGGAACTTGATATCCTTTCTACAAACTGAAAAAGAAGAGTTTCATCCCCAGCCACCATGTCTAGAAAAGGTACATGACAGAGAATGTTGTTTTGCCATAGCCACATTTTGTTATTATTTTATTTCGTTCAAAGCGTTAATGTATAACCATTGTTTTGCCTCGCGCGCTTCATGTTTGCTGTAGCTCAGCGGCAACTCCACAGTCTTCCGTTCCAGCCTTGCGAGTTCCAAGAAGCTGGATAAAACGATAGCTATGCAATGATTTGAACGAAATAGCAAGAACAAAATGTCCCTATGGCAAAAACATTTGGCCATTCACCATATGTTGTAGGGTAAAAACTTACCCAAAGCTCATTGAAATCGGAGCATTTTCCACTGGAGGGCTTGCCTTGTAAAGTGGTGTTCATTTAGGGGAGGCAATGGGAGTAGTCCACTAGCTATTTTAAAAGGATATTATTTCTAAATGGTATCTCACTGTCAGTCAAAGCTCCAAGACACTTTGTTATAGCTATAAAATTGTATTATCTTAAAAAAAAAAATAATAATAATAATTCAGTCTTTCAGTGGAGGTGAGATTTATGTGCAACTGTAATAGTATTTTCAATCTGTGACATAAAGGGTGTCCTGTTTCATTTACTTTTAAACTGCTTTTTGTTTAACAAACACCACCTCGGATTTATGTGGCCAAATTTGAACAATAGCTGATTGGAAAATTGAGTCTCAAAAAAGGAAATCATGTGGTAAAAGTATTTTTCTTAGTTGTTTTTTGCATAGCTACCAATTTGCAGAATTATCATGCAGACTTATTTTAGTAAAAATATATATATATATATATATTTTAGGACTTTTCCTTGAGCTAATTTGGCAGTTGAAGTGTTTTTTAAAGTATTTGTAAGTTGCAGTAGTCATGCATCAAAGTCAACTCACTTCATCAGAAAGACATAGGCAATCGTAAAATGTCTTAATCCCATGATACAAACTTTGTTTACACTCATCAGAACTGAAAAAATGCTAAATAATATGAACTTTTTGTGTCAATCTCAGTTGCTAGTAAGTTTTTTTTTATATTTATTTTATTTCTGATAGCAACAGTTTGTGCCACATAATTAAGAGTTGGTCTTGCTGGTGTATTACTGTTAGATGACATCTCACTGATGATGCAAGATAACTTACAGTGGAACTACTAAAGTTCGTGTCGACGTGCCATTAAACAAGACATCATCATCACTAAAGTTCAACTTAAAAAAATGTGATTCATTTGTCCTTTTTTATAGCTTGGGAAGCTCAATGTGATTTTGATGGTCTTGTTTTGGAGTGGATTCCTAAATGGGAGCATTTTTACCCTAAACAAATAACTATGTGGTAACTTTGCTGAACAGATATTGCCCTGGGGGTTTAAGTGGTCAAAGTGGATGGAGTTGTTATGGGTTTGAAACCTGGCAGACAAAATTTATTAACCTGTGTTTGCTGCTTCAATTCCAGTTGTTCGTATATTCTGGCGTTCACTGGAAAGAAATTTTACAATTGTGAATGGTTGTGTATTTTTAATATTTATTTCCGTTTAGTTTTGGTAACATTGTTAGCTTTTTTTTTTAATTTCCATCGTGTTGTTTGATTTTTGTATTACATAGATTTTATTTTATATTTCTTTGCTGTTCAAGTCATGTTTCTTTTTGCTAGTGTTTATTGTTCTAATTCCATTTAAAAATAATGTCCCACCTGGTAACAAACCTGCTACTTTTGGTAATGTTATATCATACTTCATTCACCTTGACCACTACACCTTAGTGACAAAGTGCTCTTTAATACAGTACAAGGTAACTTAATTCAGGAAACCAGTCTGATGGTATATTTCAGTGAGTTTATCATTAATGTCTTTAGAAGCCACTGCCCAGATACTGACTGATAACCCACAGATATAAATTTAAGGTTTTATGTCTTGATATTAGTGCATTTTATGAGTTCAGTGTTTCTGAGACTATAAAGTATAGCTATTCAGAAAATGTGGTCACTCCCAGCTTCAAAATCATGCAAAGATGGTATATTAGTCAAAAAGGTCCTGTATTGGATCCAATTTTAATAAAAGTGTGTTGATATTGCATTGTGCTTCCTAGACACTGTGGGTGGATTGCAAAGACGAGTTTTAGACACCGTATAAGTTAGACGTTGTCTAAACATCAATTTGGGTTGCAAAGACTATGTTTAAGCCAAACCGATGTTTAAACAATCATTTTGACAGCCATTTTTAGGTATTGCTCTGAGGGT